>JANSTX010054416.1:0-11020 GCA_027564355.1 Penthetria funebris | reverse complement strand
AGTCTATTCATGATTTGATCGGAACACTGATTCGCAAAATTTAGAATTTTTATGAATCAGGGCTTTGTATTGAATACGATTTACCAACTTAATATTAAATTTTATATTTTATTTATATCCTTGAAAATATTACTTTGAATTTATACTTTCTGTTTGATATTATTTTGATTATATTCCTGACTGTTGTCGATAATTGAAGAGACATTTGTATGTAATAAATGTTGCAAGATATATATTCTAAATGGTGTTTAATAATATAATATAACTAATTAACAATGTTTATTGCGCTATTTTATTTTCATATTATATTTGCTAATTTTTAATTCATTTGTATGATCTACTTGGACTTTGTGGAATGACTGACGTTGATTTTTATTATTTTGTAAAATCGTTATGCAATATTTGGGTGATTGTCCAGTCTGTATAATTTTGCTTGTGTTTTGCGCGTAAGCAAATTAAATTTAGGTTCACGTAATAAAATTAGAACAGTTATCATAAAGTTATTTAACTTTAGTTAGTATTTTTCTAAAATTTAATTTTAAAATCTAAACACTAAATTAGCACTATATGTTTTCAATGCAATCGGTACCATTTTCTACTACATTCTGAATGCAAAGAGAAGAAATGTATAATTGTGTTTATTACTAATAATTTTTTAACTAATTTTTCGATTGGGAAGTTTCCATAAAATTTAAGTACTATGTAGCTTTTTAGTCGTTAGTACCTAAATTTGTGGTACACAGAGTTACCATTAGTTGAAAAGTTCTTTATCAACAAATATTGAATTGGGTAGTAATTTTAGCCGTGTCTGATTAGATGTTAGTGTCAAACTACGTTACCGGTGGCCATCACTTAGAGGTATTACAGGCACTTGAACAGGAATTCAATTCAAGTCTGTGCTTGATTCAGAACCCAGACCACAATACGGAATATATACTGACATTATAATATTGAATATTTTACTTTACAAATTGTTTTCCATTTACAGGCAGCAAATCTTTCAGAACAAATTTACATGACATCTTACTCACCATATTTAAGAAAATGGTTTTGCTTAATAAACAATTGGACACAAATTCTAATGGCATGCAATACTATGTTTTAATTTATTTTGTTATTCAATTCAACACATTTAGTATTTAATTTACTTTTATAGATAAAATAAGAGGTTCAGCAATAGCAGTATATTGCAAACAATCAACTATAATTATTTAATTAGTTTATTAAAAGCATAAATAAATTAGAAATTTGAAATACCAACACAGAATTACAAATATTCGGACACAGTAATTTCACACTCAATAATTTAAGATATATATTTATTCGTAGCTATTATTATCAATATAAGGATGCTTATCTTAATATTTAATGAATTTAATTATTTATAGACACACTATTTGAAAGTCTATTAAGCCAAAATTTTAAATTATCTCTAGTAAGTCAGTCGCCTAAGTAATTTTGTCAAATAGTTCCATTGTGTTCTTGAACTCAATTTCGTTGTGTTACATGTACTTTTAAATTCTGAACATAAATCATTTCAGTGATAGTAGTAGTTCATTCCGACTAATTACATCAGACGAATAAAAATACAAAAATTTTGACCTAGCAGGTAACCTTCATCAGATTTTCTCGTTTACTGTGTTCATGGAAACATTCAAATGAAATGTTTTAAATATATCATATGCGGAATCTAAATAAAATTTAAATGAACTTGTTTTCTATATTCTGAGTTCAGGTTCAAATTAACCTACCAGTTTTGTTGTGAATATTCTCATTTGAGACTTTGCTATATCGGGATATGTTTGTTGTGCAGCAGAAAAAATAATTTTGACATTCCTAACCGATTACTTTTTGATTTGTGAAGTGTAAAAATATTGTCCACTATGCAAGAACATACATTTTATTGTATATTAATTTGTAATAACTAGAATAATAAACTTATACTAATTGCACTCAATATAATAAAATACATATTCTACAATTTAATTGAAAATTTTAAATAAGGACTAATTTAAATACCTTTAATAAGTTATTAACGTATTTAAATATTTAATGTTATTATACGAGTATGTACATTTAATAACATTATTTTAGAAACATTTAAATACATAATTTTAATTCTTGACTTAATTATTTGATATACGAGTACGTATAATCAGAAACGTGTAGGCACTGGTAACAACTTTCTGCCAAATTGTATTTAGGTTTCATGTAGCATTTAGTAGCACTCGAATGCATTTTATTGATTTTAATTTTTTATTAATTAAATTACAAAAAAATGTAAGTTACCTTCCTTAGATTAGCAAGGATCTATAAAAAAAAATGTGCGTCCATGGCAAGGACAACCGTATTTATTATAATAAATGTATTTTATTATGTGTATTGAAATACACGAATTTCTCATGATGTGACGTAGGAGTTTTCTTTGTAAATTCACAAACGATTCCTTACACTTGATATGTAGAACATAACTATTCTAAAGTATGCAATTAAATTATTCTTGCAGATTTTAGTGTAGTTTTTCAAGTAACGGTAATTTTTTAACTAAATAATTTATTCATAAATAAAATATATTAAATGGATTAGATATAGGGCGCAAAATGAACATTATGGTTTGAATTTGTTATAACTTTTTTATTTAATTTTTTATTGTTTTATTTTATGTCAGTATTTTGTGATACACAGAATTGGAAATGGAGCTATACGTCATCGAGCCAAAAAAAAAAAACAAACAGCATCATTGAACTCAACGTACATATCGTCGATTGTGCTGTTGAAAATTAAAATAATCTATTCAAAATCATATACACGACAAATAAGATCTAGTAGCAAGCACTAAGGTTTACAAATACCTTGTAACTGGGCTTAATGAAAAATATTAGCAATTATTTAAATTTTACCTTATAATTATATGTATTACTATATATATTAATAAACTGTTTATGTCGTATTATAAATATTGACAAATTTAAGTTTAAAATCCTCAGTTTAATGTTTATTTGATTGTGCTACTGTATTATTACTAATAAATTAATTGAATTGTGTGTATATTACGATGACGTACTACTCAAGTGTTTCAAAGAAAATGCTAATTGTTTATGGATTTTCCAAATCCCAAATGATAAATAACAATTTTTTCTCATATCGTCTTTGCAATATTATTGTATTCCTGACAGCAGTGAATATAGTTAAATAATTTAAATAATTGTAAAAATGAAATAACATCCCATACGATAATTAAATTGTGTTTTTTTTCCAGATCGTATACATTGTTGATAATTTGGAAGACATACTGAATTTAACATTTGAATTAACATTACTTTGTGGAACAATTCTGGTAATCAATAAATCGACGTTAACCCGACGAAATCTAAAAAAATATTATAACTTAATGGATGCAATAGATGTCATAATCGATGAAAGTGAGGACTTTATATTATAGTTCTGTTTCCTAAAATATATATATATATATATATATATATATATATCTTATCGCAGAAATAATTGGTTATATGGGTGTAATTTTAACGATTCAATAAAATGTAGTCAAATCACTGATATGGGGAATGAAGTTGCTAACTAATATCTTTACCTCTTCGTGATACCATACTGAGAACATGATCACATTTTGTGTCAATTGTTTGATGTGTGATAGTTACCAAAAAATGTACAAATAGTATGTGGTCTAAATGCGTATGCATATCTCACCAATAAGCTAAGTAGCTTTGGCTTTCACACATCACTCTACCGAATTTTTAAAATCATTATCCGTTCAACTACATCTTTCACAATATAGTGATTATTTCACAGTATATACAAATTATTATCGTAATGTTACTCTATGTGCCTACAATCTGAAGTAATTTTTGCAATTCCTAATAGAGCAGCAGCCTAAATTATACTCGTATTATCCTATGATAATTGACACTATATACATATCATCCAACATATTCAGAAATATAGGCTTTATTACTTTTAGTATTTAGAATTTATTAACAGAGCAATCTGGGAAATATGCACGATTACACAAAATGCAATAAATTGATTTTATTACAAAAATCAAGAATTTATCACAATCAATAAGTAATTGACAGTACGCATTGTATTTTCTAATCGAATTTGGATATATTAAGCATAGCTTAATTAATTAATTGTAAACATTTTGGTACTTGAAATCGGACTAAAATCTGAAAGACTCGATGCTTAAATCGAGCAATAAATCAGTGTAAATATATAAAAGGTATTATGCCGCTGGTGGAACTTAAGTAAGGGCTATTACTGAAAAAACGAATCACTAAAATTAGCGTCTAGTGAAATTTGGTACACAGGCAAAATGCGAAATCGGAAATTCGATTAAGAGTTTTATGTACGTAATAGTGTCAAGGTAGAGGTAGTCAAAATTAGATGGGACAATTCATCATGATTTATATTATATGATTTATTTTTGTATTGTCGGAATTTGATATATATATAGTTTGATTCACCGTTTCAATTCCAAAATATACCACTTTCGTCGCTGTAGACGAAAACGTAAATTTTCAAACTCAAAATATATGAGTTGAGGGCTATAATTTATGAGGGTTACACCTAATTATAGTTTCATGCAATTATCTACCAATTCTGTGGCAAATCTATAGTTTTTATTATATTTATAGTTTAAGTTAAAAATCATAATTACGCGAGTACCTGATATTAAAGAAGTAGTTAATTGTTATTAAAAAAATCGATTTCAATAAATTTCTGTTGAAATACTATTAATGCGAAACATGGCCGTATTTCCGATTTCTTTGGAATTGTTGGCTATCATTTAGGTAATCAACCCACCTTTATCCAACACAGGTAACTCGATCACAATAGAGGATTGAGTGTAAAAATATCAGATGTAAATGCCGTATTTAGGATGATGATGATGATACCATAAGAAATTGCTAAAGACGTTTCTAATATAATTACTGAAACTATATATAGAATTGTTTATAATTTAAAAAAATAATTTTTAGGAAAAGACACAATTGACTTTAAAGAAATTCGTAGCCAGATAAAAACGATTGAGAAACTGTACTACTTATTATTTTCCATTACAGTAGCATTTGCAAATTTAATAACACCTTTTAATTTTATATACTGCCTTATAGCTGGTTGTGAAGATTTTGAATATTGTGCTCTTCAGCATAGAGTTTGGTAAATATATATATTTTTAAATTATCAAAAAAGTAGATTTATTTCGAAGCAAAACAGAAAAATGATTATTAGAAATATTAGTTATATAGAAATTGCCTTAACCATTTGAAGGACTTGAAGGGTTTTTGACAAACATTTATTTTTTTTGCTAAATGAGCGACATTCTGTGGATTTTGATGATGAATAACCATATACTATCAACTCAAGAATCTGTTCATTTATTTATCTGTAAAAATGAAGAAATGATAAAATAATCTTTATGTTAACATTTTTTAACATAATTAATCTAAACACTTGAATGGATATTTTAATGCTAAAACGGAAACTGAATATTGACTGAAAATTATTCAAGTATGTAATTGTTAAACAAGAACAACTACAGATGACTTTCATCAAATATATTTACGACTAATATAATGTATGCAACTCACCTGGAATCTATATTTATCATTATTTGAACCTAAATTAATGGTATATTATTAAAATTGGTAAAATCAATTATTTTACTTCGACTCATAGTTTTAGAATTTCTATTTTAGAAAAATAATTTCGGATCGACATTTTTTAGAAAGTTCTAATCTGACATAATTTTTGACTCCATTTCTCCTTTATTAGTAAAAACATATATTTACTAAGTTAAAAAAAAAACAGACATTTAATCATCACTCCTGTCTCAATAAGTATAGTTAAGTAGTAAATAGTACGTAATATAATTTACTTAAATTATAGTTTTAAAATATTAAATTTATTCAATTTGTAGGATGCCTCTAAATCTTACCACATTTTATGGTTGCTGCATTTCATACATATATTTATTTATTTGCTTAAGTATCAGCGTTTTTGCATTTTTAACAGTTGATATTTTATTCATAACAACTATTATATTATTGCGAGAATTGCTAAAGGACTTACAAAATGCAATTAATATATTTAATTTGGAATATGAAAAGTAAGTTTTTAAAATTAATAAATAATTCAATAAATGCATAAAATGAACGTCTAACATATAAAGATTAATGATCCCATTATTGTATCCGACAAATACACTGGTAAATCTATCAAATATGATATATATATATATATATATATATATATCACATGGGCTGCAAAGGTCCAGGATCTCACACATACACGCTACTTTTATCATTTTCAAAACAATGGAAAAATCTGAATTTCGTGTGTTAATAAAGCATTGCTTCTTGATGTGAAAAAATACCGTTCAAGCGAAGCAATGTTTGACAAAGTGTTATGGGTACTCCGCTCCATCAGAATTAACAATAAAACATTGGTTTTTTGATTTCAAACGTGGTTGTAGAAACATCGATGATGCAGAACGCAGTGGACGCCCAAATGAGGCGGTATCACCAGAAAACATAAAAAAAACCCACAAAATCGTTTTGAATGAATCGGAAAGTGAAGTTGAGTGAGTTAGCTGACATCGTAAAGATATCAAAAGAACGTGTTGGCTTTATATTGCATGAGCATTTGTCCGTAAGAAAGCTCTGTTCAAAGTGGGTGCCGCATTTGCTGACTGTTGACCAAAAACAACAACGTGTTGATGATTCTGAGCAGTGTTTGACCATATTTAAACGTAGCAAACCGGAATTTTTGCATCGATATGTGCCAATGGATGAAACATGAAATCAGCTGTAAAGGTTATGTCCTCGGTATTTTGGGATGCGCGTGGTATAATATTCATCGACTACCTGGAGAAGGGATATACCATCAACAGTGAATATTATATAGCGTTATTGGAGCGTTTGAAGGCCGAAATTGTAAAAAATCAAAAGCATATGGCAAAGAAAAAAATTTTGTTTCATCAAGACAACAAGTCAATCAAAACAGTCATGAATTGAACTTTGAGTTGCTTCCGCATCCACCGTATTCTGCATATTTGACTCCCAGCGACTACTGGTTGTTTGCAGACCTCAAAAAAATGCAGTGGTAAAGAAATATTTATCAATAAAAATTTTTAATAAATGCATTAATATAATTAAGAGCATTATTTATTATTTCATTCTTCTATGCTACCGCTTGGAGTAAAGATCTAGCGAGATGATGATGATTTATTTGATTTCTTAATTATTTTCAAATATTTTTTCCAAATAGTGAGATTTTATCAAATATTAGTAGCATACAGGCATTTATGGAATTTAAGTGTACAATAGATTAAGATTAACGATGGTGCTAAGCGCATAAATTGTAAAAGTTTGCCATGTAACTTGCATTTTAATACAGTTCATGATCTCATGGAAATTTCGCTCGAATGAAGAGGTTATCGCCTATTTTGAGGAAAAAGATATATCGTTCTACAAAAGTGGTATTGAAAGATTAGAGCGAATAAAACCAATTTTCAACGAAAAAAAACGTGTTTTCTTTGTTAGGCCCTGGACTCTTCAGCCCATGTGTTACATATGGGAACTACAAATTATGTAACTATAAACACTTTCTTGGCATTATTATATTTTATTATTCGTGGCGCGCATTATGATGTGATAGTTAAGGCGCTTGCCTCTCACGTAAAGGTCCCGGATTCCCGGCATATTGTAATTTGTGCAATATTAAGCATTCTACTTACGCTATCCTGTCCCAAATTAATGTACTTGCAAATTAATAATGTCATTTGTCTATTATATTTGTAGTTGTACGTTAATATACTTACTATACCCCGCATACTTTCTTAGCTGGGATATTGAGTGCTGGCGACCAACACATACTTTTAGACTTATCAGAAATTGTGGATGGAATGCCAAGCAAATTGGTGACATATATTATCGCCAATAGCTGGATTTAGATTTATTTACAATTCTTTTGCCTCTTATTTAAATTAATCTAACTTAGACCAGACTGAAATTACTGAAATACTCTATATAAAATACTGATTATACATGCGCAATTGAATTAAAATCTTTTTATAGTGACACATCAGTTTGCAAAAATCAGAATTTAGCGACTAATATGAAAAGGTTTATTGAACATCACAATCGTACACTAAGGTAAGGTGTAAATTTTAAATTATAAACTAATATGAGAGCGTAACAAATTATTTGGATTTAGTTGTATGAAAACGCTTGGCGAAATTATTGGCGAAATAACATTCATTCAGAGCGGAACTAGTATTGGAGTTTTTTGTATGGCAACACTACAGGGTTTACAGGTAACATATAATATATATACATATATTTATTAAACTAAAATAGAACCTTGATCTGTTTGCTCCTTTTGACTAGCAAGTCTTTTTAGTAGATCATAAGCTTTTACATTAATATATGAGTTTTAAACCAATAGATTTTGATACCATTATAATCTATTTATTAAATATTATATGTATCTAATACACTTCTATGAACATTGCACTGAAGAGACTATTAAATATAGAAACTTTTTCTTAGATTGTTTATTAATGAAGCTGTACGATATTGTACGATCTACTTCAAGTTTCAAGATTTTAATTATAGACATCTAATTCAATCATTGGCACATTGATGTTGAATGCTTACACTAAATTCCGTTAAATTAATCACTTATATTATTATCATAGTGGTTACAATATTAATATTTACAGTCTGTTAGATGTATCCTTGGTGTTCTTAAGTACCGTATTACCGCCAAAAAAAAAGAGTTAATACGTTCTCAACAATCGCTGTTAGCAAAAATTTAGAATTTATACAAAAATTCTCCATATTCAATTACAATTTTATAATAGTGAAAATAATGATGTACAATACTTAATTTATAGGAATTGAATTCACTGAGTTTTGGAAAGTTATTAATTAATGCAACGCTTTTTGGTAGCTGTATATTAGGTCAACTATTCGGTTTATGTTATATTTGCGAAATGCTGACTACTGAGGTAATTTATTGAATAATACCGTAATTCAATATATTGTTTTACATTATTAAAATGCAAAATTGTAGGCAGCTAAAATTGCAAATGATGCATACATTATGACATCATGGTATAATTATCCACCACATTTAAGAAAATGGATATGTTTAATAATTAAACGAGCACACACCCCATTTATAATTAAGACATGGATGTTTTTTGACTGTACGATGGCATGTTTCTCCAATGTGAGGATCTGAACTCTGAAATGAATTTCATACATTTTCAATGGCAATTTTGTTAACATAACTTTTTTTTTATAGGTCCTTAAAATGTCCGGTTCGGCTATAGCATTACTACAATCAATAAAATAATTTAATATTTTTGCTTGTCCGTATTGTAGTTAATAATGAATTTATGAAATGTTTTTTATTTAGACACTATAAATAAATTGAAAAAATATCTGAATTGAATAGTATTAAACGACGAGGGTCACCATGAAAGATTTTTTAAAAAAATAGGAAGCCTAATTGTTTTTTAAAATATTTACCTTGAAGATTTATACATATTTATACTACACAATTTATTCTTAATAACCATAAATAGAACGAAGACGCTCTGCATGATGTTAGAACAATACGGGCAATGTTGCATCAATTCAATATTTAGTGACAAATGGTTGGTTTCTATACCTTATAACTACGGTATTTACATGTATCTATACTAAAGAAAGAAGGAATCTTTTGTTTCTAAAAACACTGCGAGCAAGACCATGGAGTATTCAGGATTAGTAATTATAAAAAACAATGTAATTCAGAAATTTGTATATACTTAGTGATATAGCAGCGTAATTGAGATTACAACACTAGCGAAATAAATAATTTATGTTCAGTTAAACTAAAATATTTAAATACCTTATGAAACTGCAGACTTATTACTAAATTTATAAAATAATAATATAGATACTAATTTATGTATGATCTGACGATAATACTTATGTGTTCTGATGTTAATACTTATGTTGTGTTATGCCATAAATCGTATGTAGTGTTATTATAATTGTATAAACGTACACACGTTATAAAATAAATTTCCCGTACAAGGAAACTCAAAACAAATGGTAATTTTGAATGTTTACTAGATTTTTAAATATATCATTATACGAAATTGTTTCTATAGTTTTAATATTATATTGTCCAGAATGTGTCTGAATAGTTTATTTTATTTTATTATTTTTTTGTCAAATAGACTTCTACGTTTATTTTTTTAGTTCTTGTATAAACATTCATAAAATATAATGATGCTTGCAATAGAAAGTGTTTCATCGTCATACTAAAACGTAATTCTGCAATTGATCACATTTGCAAATTTTTTAATTTTGAACAAATATTATTATTTCCAAGGCTCCAAGATATAAAATGTTCTCGAACTGGTGTGTCTATTTGATATATAACCGTAAATGCTCCAAAATATAATGTATTTAAAGATACTTAAGAATACTTTGTTAGCAGTTTACTCAGTGGCACTATGCACAATGCAAATATGAACAATATACTTATTAGTACTTTTCGTTATACCTTTGCATCCGTTTTCCCAGTTGTATTTCTTACCTAATTCTCACCAGACGCTGGAACAGCATATTCAAGCATCTATTTAAATAAAGTAACTTGTGTATAATATATAGGCATCGAAAGTACGAAGCGATAGCACATTTAAATAATTAATTATCACAAATTGGAATTTTGTTTATTATATTATATGTATTATTAAATAATAGATAACATAACCTTGTGAATTGTCAATAGCGACATAATGTCTAATTGTGGTGTTTACTTAACAGACGTTTTGGCGTGATTTATATTTAGAATTTTTGTTTAAAATTTTAAATTATGTGCGATACGTTGATAAATTGGGTACGCTTCAACATAGCGAATTGAAATTTTTTGCAAGCATAATTTACAGATGAATTAAATTAGAGTGCATCTGTATCACCCACATAAAATGTATTTA
>JANSTX010054415.1:0-11021 GCA_027564355.1 Penthetria funebris | reverse complement strand
ATTAAATAATTTTTTGTATGCAATTGTGATCGAATAATTATTAAAATATTTAAGCACACATATTGTATGTATTTTATCTTATTGAAGATTATTAAATTAGAAAAAGTCACCATACAAACATTTAAATGTTAGGATCATTAGATTAAAAATAATAAGTGGCCAATTTATAAATAATGAAACGGACTCTATTCGCCTATGAGCTATTTATTTATGAAATAGCACTGCTCATTCATTTCTTAGCTTTTTTTTTGACATTTGACAAATGTAAATAAAGAGTGATTGATTTTGATAGTATAATGTTGTTTTTAATATATTTTTTATTTGTTTACTTATTTGCTTATAATTTTGATTGTTCTTTAAATACTGTGAGAATGGGTGGCAAATCCTGGTAGATGGTTGTGCTAAGAAAAGCATTTTTTTAATTCATTTATTATCCTGAAAGCTATTAATTTGTGACTCCTCCTAATATCTGGAATCAGATATTTTGAGTTGAAATTTACCTTCTCCGAACTTTAAACGTATTGTGTAGAGGTTAAAGAGGAATGGGTTTAAATGTATTAATAGCATCACTTCCTCATTGGTATGTTGAATACTTTATCGAAATATCAAAGCAATTGAAATCATTTTAATGTACTTTAATTACATAGGATTATGTCAGTAAAATTTCAATATTTGGGTTTAGTAAATAAAATGAGTCAGCCGTGTTGAATAATGGTTATTCTTTGTATAATAATGATTATTCTTTGTACATACTATATATAAATTTTCAAAGATTATATCAATGAGAAAGTGATGCTATTCATAATACATTTATAGCCATTTCTTCCTAACTTCTGCACATAGCGTTTTCATTGGGGATAACGTAAATTTGCAACTCAAAATATCTGATTTCCAATTAAAAAAAACATTTAATAGCTTCACTGAGCTTCATCACATATAACTAATTTGTAAAATATATAAATATTAATATAAAACTCAACCTAAATTCGAATATAACATATTTAACATTTTAAAAATAACAACAATTATAGAATAAGAGAAATTATGAACATGAAACAAAAAAAATTAAACTGAGTCGGACATTAAGAGTGAACGACTTGTGAAATACAGCTCACAAGTTGGTCTAAAAATCAATGTTTCAAAGACGAAACTAATGAAAATTGATATTTCGAGGAGGTGTTCACTTGAAGTCAGCGACGAGGTAATCGATCAAATAGAGGACTGCCAATATTTGGGAAGTTTTTTTTTAATCAATTAATGGTGGTGCAGAAACAAATGTAAGTTTCCGTATACAAAAGGCTCGGCAAATGTTTGGTATGCCGAATAGAGTTGCGCATTTTTAAAACAAATTGTTTATCGGTACTATTGTGTGGCTGCAAAACTTGGAAGGTGAAACAAATAACATCGGGTCATAAATTCAAGTTTTCGGTAAATAGGTTAAACAGGTGCAAACTAAAAATTTTCTGTTCAAATACAATATCAAATGAGTCAAACTGTCAGATCTGGAGAGGATGAACAAGATTGTCACCCGAAGACTGTGTAATTGGTCCGGCCCTACACTGAGGCGACTGATCGATGACAAAATACGCACTTGACTGGAATACACAGGATATTAGAAGACCCGGTCGTCCAAAAACAAGGGGTTAAGATACTGATAATGCATATAAATCTTTCTCACTATTTGCTGCTCATTCCGGTCATAAGCATACTGTCACAAATTATTTATAAAGTACATATTATGTCCAACATTACCATATGCCATTGTCTTGATCACCTATCTATAAAATTCAGCAATTGATTAGTTACTTGACCAAAACAACCAGATCAATACCATTTCAATGTATATTATGTCAGTCAATTTATTAATTTATGAACTTGTGAAATAGTTATCAATGTAAAAAATACATTTTATTTAGTTAACCATCACGATATCTTAATGGAGACGATTGGTTTGGGTGAAATGAACCATAAAATAGATTATTTACGATTATGAGTGCCAATCACAAAATTATGATTAATGATATCCACACATTTAATTGGATATATATTATACTCTAAATACCTATATCCAATAGACATAGATTGCAGAGAAGCATAAGAAAACAGATAAAAAATATATAAATTATTGAACAATAGATGTGTAAAGGTAAATAAACTATTGGGAAATGTATGCAAAGTCAGCCTAAAATTGCTAAACATATTTGCTTGACTGGAGAATGACAAAGTAAAACAAAATGGTTGTTTTATTTCGTCATTTTGCAGTAAATGTTTATTGCATGATAATTACATCTTTTTTTCCGAATGAGTATATACACATTGACGAAGGGTTATTGTCATTTTATATAAATGCAAACAAATGTGGGTACTAATTGTTCAGTGTGTAGCAATCAACACATATATCATAATGGCAGTCAAAAATAAAATGAGATGGGCAATTAGTTGGTCTCGTTGACAATCTATGTCGAGATGATGACGATATTATTACATACATTAGTTTTTCAATTTAAAAAAGTTATTTTTATTTATTTTCTAAATTTATTTATTATTATTTTTTTATTATACATAAACAAATGGAAAAAATACATTGATAGACAAAAAAATAAAAATAAAAAGAAAAAAGAAATGAAAAAATTACTATCAAAACTAATTTACTTATATTTTATATATATAAAAAAAAAAAAAAAGAATAAAACAAACCCCAAAACAGAAAAGAAATAATAATTTGTTCGGATTATAAATTAAAATAATATAATCAATCGTTGAATATAATAAAATATTTTAAAAATTTTGAAATATTAGCATTTTAATGTAAATCTATCGAAAGATAAAAGAAGATCGAACACATAAGTAATTTGGAATGCCTTATGTACCAAAAAAAATAAATACAATGGATTCCACTTTTCGAAAGCAAAGTCTCAAACGATTTAAAAATTGAAATTTATTAGTGAATCAAACATTTAATGGTTTAACAAAGCTAATATACATCAGCCCTCATACATTCATTAGAGATAATCTGATGCGTTTTAACCGCATTTATATTCGTTGTTCTTTTATCGGCTGTTAACGTGTGCACGCTTTTTTATTGATTCTCAAATTTAGATAATGTTCTGTAATTATAATTTAAAACTGAAACGAAAAATTTCGTTAATATTTATAGTTATTTTGCCTGTGATTTTATAAGTAAAATAGCTTTGTATACATTTAAACTGAATGTGTAACGAAGTCTTAAATAATAGAATTCTTATAAATTTTATAATATAATGTTTAACATTAATTTTCATTTTCTAAAAATAGTCATTTCTTTAAAAACAATACATAAAATTATAATTAAAAAATGCTTTTACTTTTTTAACTAATGAAATTAATTATATTAGTGAATTATTTATTTGTTTTTTTTTTTTTTTTTTTTTTGCTTTCTTACATTAATTTAATTATTTTTATTTGTTTTAATATTTTATATCTATTTTTAATTTAGAAATCAAAAAGCATATTTTCTGAAAGAAAAAGATAATGAAAAATCGGTAATTGTACAGAAGAAGAATTAAAATTGTATAACAAAAACTGGAAAAAAAAAAAAACAAACAAACAATTTTTATGTTTTGTAATTACAAATTTAAATTATCTTATTGTGTTTGTTTTGGATGTTATATTTTATAATTCGATGAATATTTTTTGTTATTCTGGTCCACCTTTCTTTCCAATAAGCGATTTATGGATATGAGGTATAACACCACCGCCAGCAATTGTTGCCTTAATAAGACTGTCCAATTCTTCGTCACCACGAATTGCAAGTTGTAAATGACGTGGTGTAATACGTTTTACTTTTAAATCTTTTGATGCATTCCCAGCCAATTCTAATACCTATAAATGGATTTATTTCAGCACAGTTAGATACATTATCGCAAATAATTATCAACAAAAAATTCAACATTTTATATATAAGTGTAACGAATCTAATAATTATTATGTTGACTTTTACAAATTATAATACATAAAAAGTTAACAATGCATGAATTTTGTTGGCATTGAATTTTCAGAGACAAGAGTATTGCATTTTAGAAAGGTGAAATAGAAAATGACCTGACGTAATTTGAAAAACTCACATACATGTTTGTTTTGATGTGGAATTGATGAAAAAAAAAAAATTAAATTACTGTACCATCAAAATATTCGAATTGAAAAGCTTGAAATTATAACATTTTGTATGTTTGTTTATTCTGTTGCCGGAATCATTTGAACAGTTCATTCCATGACAAACCAAAATTTTACTATTGAAAATAGAAATATTTACTCTACCGCTTAAAACCCTTTTGTACTTACATAAACAAAATAAATTATACGTCATATTTTTTAAAATTAAATATTATTTAAATACACACTATTTGCTGATTGCAAATAATAATGATATTAAAATTTTGTCGATGACCACACTGCCTGCAATAGATCGTATCTCACATTTAAAGAATTTTACAGAAGAAATTAAAAACAACTTTTGTTCAAAAAGACAAAAATGCAGTTACGCCTCTTTAACACAATATTTTTCAATGGCATATGATAAAAGTTACGACAAATTGCATGTATATTTTAAAATACGACGATACGATTTCATAAAACGAGCACCAATAAATATTTAGGGGTGAAGCTATCGATAGAAAGACATGCAGAAACGATATGCAAATGTGTTCATATAATAAAATGTATTTTTTGAAAAAAAATGTCAGATACAACCTATTGCAATGTGGACATTTATATATATAAACAAAACTACATTATGTTTAAGGAATGTTTGTTAAAATTTACAATAACAAAAGAATATAATATAAAAATAAAATTGATTAAATATAATAAAAGAAAAACACTATAAAATTTCACACAAAATATAAAATGTGTTTCCAAAATAAATTTATCAACATTCCGATTGGATCATACAAAGTATCAAATGAAATTGATACACTAAATAATTGGTGTTTTAAAAAGAAAGTTGTATATCGAAATGTTAAGGTAATATTTTCAAATTAAGAAAACGTCGATATAAAAATTGAAATATCAGTAACGAACTGAATACAATGCATTGAAGTCAAACAAGGTTAAAAGAAAAACAATTAATTAAATTCAATTGCATTCGCTCATTTCTATAAAACACAATCCCACAATAATCAAGACAAAAGTCTTGCAATGCTTTTTATGACGCAATTTATTAATATGAATTATCCTTAAATCGAAAATTTCTTCCAATCATACATTTACCAATAAATTGCACAATTGAACGACATATGTCATTGTATAGCCAATAATTTAATTGCCAGAATAATCTGAATGTAAGCGTCATTCATAATAATAAACGTGTTCATATACAAATATGAAAATGATAAAACTTTAATTAACCGTAATATAAATTCAATATTAAAATAAATAGTGTAACAACAAATCAATTGAAATCGCACATAGTACATTATCTGAATGATTGTGTACTGTAAAATTTATATTTATATATAAAATATAACCGAAAAATGCCATAAGATGACATTCCGACATTCTGACCGTTACTTTGTCATTTTTTTTGTATTATGATAAACACAATCTCACCTCAGCTGTTAAATATTCCAAAATAGCAGCTGAATAAACTGCTGCAGTAGCTCCAACACGTCCATGACTTGTCGTTCTATTTTTTAAATGTCTATGAATTCTTCCAACGGGAAACTAAAAATAAAAAAAAAAAAAAAAAACCAACTATATTTTATAACCACAATTATGAAATTAATAAAATATATTTTATTTACCTGTAATCCAGCACGTGCAGAACGTGAAACTGCTTTTGCTTTTGTTTTCCCAGAGTCTTTACCTGCTTTGCCACCAGCCTACACGAATTTGATAAAATAAAAAAAAAATCCATATATTTAGGTTATGGACACACACAAAAAAAAAAAAAAAAATATGCTAAAAAAAATTTTCCATCACAAATCTATCAATCATATTTACCATATTAATTATTTTCCAAAATGTTAAAGCACTTTAAACGTTTTATTATAAATATAGAGATCAATATTGATAAAGAAAGCGGTTTCTTTATTTTCCAAAAAAAATAAAAAAATAAAACACTTTAGAGATGCGGAGCAAAAGACGCCAAGCCAATCAAGTAAAATATATACGAAGTGAAGTCAAATTATTATCAAAAGTGGCCAAATTCTTTATAAATGACATTAATCTGTGCCCGCCAAACATATTGCGTTAGTATTGCCACTTGTGAATTCAATTCGTATGCGTTATCATAATAATTTATTTACATTTTATATTTTAAATCTGGTATCCAGTGGGTGTACATCAATTCAATTTATACGACAAAAATAAAAATAAAAATAAAATAAAATAAATAAATATTTTGTTCAATGAAAAGGTACAATGTTAATGTAAATTTTTAAACTGAGACTATACCCATCTGCATACTATGTTATGCTTTATATGTAGTGCAGGCACATTGTAGGTACAATAAACTCTATTATTATTCCATTATGTCAAACTTTTGCAAGTCTAATTTACAGCCGATTTGACAGTTTTCGGTTGATTTAATGGTAATTTCTTGTTTGACAAATTGGTTAACTTTAATTTGAAAAACAAGGTTCAATTAGATGAACGAAACTCATCGGGAATTGAGTGCATTTTTTCATTTTATGGTACTCATATAATCGTCTATCAGAACGATTATTTCGACAAACTATTGACCGATTTGACAATTTTCGGTTGATTTAAAGGTTATTTTTTGCTTGACAAATTGCTCAACTTTAATTTGAAAAACAAGGTTCAATTAGATGAGCGAAACTCATCGGAAATTGAGTGCTTTTTTTCATTTTATGGTACTCATATAATCGTCTATCAGAGCGATTAAATATGTACGTTTTCTCTAAACGATAATATACGTATACTGTATGACGTCGTACAGTGCACACACAACAAGCGACTTATATGTAGTATTGATGATGATCCAAATGTGTCCATTCGTCATCGTGTTCAACAATTATACTTGTGTCCATTCACTTTATAGAAATTTTCGCGGAAAGATCTTTGTAAGACTCTAAAATTCATCATTTGATGTCTATATGTTTCATAATCTACCATCTCAGTGTTTTGCGTGTACCGTATACTCATAAAGTTTGTGGAAAAGTCATTTATAAATATTGCCTTGTATAAATATAAATGTAATTCCATTTTGTTAAACTTTTTTCCATGATTACATACATCATAAAAACGATTTTCTCTTGTATGATGTTATTTCACACTATATTGCCCATTTCGTTATCGACTTCGTTCTATATCGTAGCTAAATTTGACAGATATTTTTCTTATAAACCATTTGTTTGATTTAAAAAAAATAAAAAAAAAAATAAGAAAAAAATAAAACCGAAAACAAATGCGGCTTTTAAAAGTTTATTATATATTTACTTAATTGCAATTTTAATTTCAATTTTTAATTTTAATAATTGCCATTAACAATATATTTTATGATGCCTAAAAAAGCGGCGGCAAATGGAAAAAATGGAGGAACTGTACGTAAAGTTGGAACTGCTGTTGTCCGTAAAAAGAAAGCAACTAATGGTTACAAAATGCCATCAAAAATTCCTTTAGGTTATATAAATCTTAATTTTATTTTTCTATTTTATTTAATTTATACAAAATTTATTAAATTATTATAGGTACAATATTAACTGATATGTCTAAGCAACAATGGAAAGTAGGACCATCAATTGGTTCTGGTGGATTTGGTGATATCTATTCAGCTTGTAAATTTAATGAACAAATGAAAAAAATCGACGATTACCCTTATGTGATTAAAATAGTATGTATTTATTGTATTGTCTATTGTAATCTAATAATATAATAATAAACATTTTGTTACACTACTAGGAACCGCACGAAAATGGACCGCTTTTTGTTGAAATGCATTTTTACATGAGAAATGCTAAAAGTGATGACAGTAATTTTAACTTATACATTTGATTATATTTAATGTTATTTATTGTTATCACCTTTTTTTGTTTGTGTTTTTTTCTTTTCTATTTTCAGTTGAAACATTCCGCAAATCAAAAGGATTGAAATCATTGGGAATGCCATACTTTATTGGTAATGGTTCACATGATTTGGAAAACATAAAACATAGATTTATTATTATGCCACGTTATGGTACAGATATATGGACAATATTCTTGAATAATAATCGAAAATTACCTCTACATACAGTTTATAGACTTGCCATTCAAATGGTAAATTAAAAAACATTTATAAAGAGGAACACATTTTTATATTTCCAATTTTTAGTTGGATGTTCTAGAATACATACATAGTCGTACATATGTGCATGGTGATTTAAAAGGATCAAATATGCTTTTAGGTTATGATAAAAATAATAAATCTCAAGTGTATTTAGTTGATTTTGGATTGGCAAGTCATTATACGACAAAAGATTTTAAACCGGATACAAAGAAAATGCATAATGGTACCATTGAATATACATCAAGGGATGCACATAATGGTGTACCGACAATGAGAGGAGATCTTGAAATTTTAGCATATAATATGTTACAATGGTTTGGTTTCCAATTACCATGGGATGAAAAGAAACTACTAACAAATCCTGCGGCTGTTCAATCGTTAAAGGAAAAATTCATGGATAATATTGATGTTTCAATAAAAAAATATTCAATTAATTGTCCAGGTAATAACTTTATATATATATATATATATGTATGTATTTTATTAAAATCTACTTTTTTTTTCTTAGCCCCAATAGAAAATTATTTAAAATATGTGGGAAAATTGAATTATTCAGATCAACCTGATTATAATAAATGTAAAAAAATGTTTGAAATAGCTTTAAAAGAATTGGGTAAAACAAATACTGGTGATTTTGAATTTACAAGTACTACTAGTAGCAATAGTAACAATAATAAAACACCAATAAAAAATAGTAGAGCAAATGCTAAAATTGGAAAAGTAATAAAAACACCCACAAAAGCCATTGATAACGTCGATGCCATGCCTGCACTTAGGAAAACAAGTTCTAGATTAAAACGTTTTAATGACAATGATATTACAATTGAATCTTCACCAGAAATATTACCGCAAAAGAAAAGACGTGAAAGTGTTTCACCGCAAAAGAAAAGTGATAGTGTTTCACCGCAAAAAGTACCATCGAAAAGTTCACAGCCAAAAGTGATCAATTCTACAAATAGTAAAATGGATGAAAGTGTTATTGTTAATAATGAATTGACAAGTAAAGGAAAGAAAAAGAATAAAACTTATGAATTTAATTTTGAATTGGATGTGAGTTTAGATGCAAATATTGTTGTTAATGTAAAGCGTAAAAATAAATTTGATGCAAAATCATCTAAACGTCAACAAACAGAATCAATAGAACAATTTGCAGATGGATCTGGTGAAGATGATGACCAACAGAATGAATCAACGCCAATTGCAAAAGTTCGTGTCATGAAAAATGTGAAGAAAGGAGGAGTGAAATGAATATATTTATCCAAATCTTCTGTGAATTGGGGGGGGGGGGGGTTCCTTTTTTTCTTTTTGTTTATTATACTTTTACTGTTTTTTTTTTTTTTAAAATAATTTTCGTTGTTTTAAACAATATTATACTAATTTTTGATTAATCTTTTGTTATTATTTTTTTTTTTGTCTAAAAATCATTATAAACTAAGATGTTTTGAGTTATCAAAGTAATGTATATACTTTGGTAACTCAAAACAATGCATAATTGATAACGATGTATGCAGGAGTTTAGAACAAAAGATAACATACATTTTGAGAATAGCATAACTTACCCTTTATCATACATTCCGTGTGTATCATGTGGTCCATTGGTTTGCAAAGTTTCGTGAACATTATGTATACATTATGCAAATAATATGAAATCCACAAACTTTTAATTTAAATATATTCATATCAAAATATAATGTAATAAATATCCAAATACAATAATATCATAGTTTATGAAATTGCAAAATATTTGTAATTGTATATCCAAAATGTAATAATAGAGAAATAGGAAATTTGTGGTATTTTATAAAGAAAAAAAAAACATTCTACTGATTTTGTATAGTATATACATTCAATTACCATTAATATTTACGTATTAATTGTAGTTTAATGTCTGAACTGATGAACATTTATTTATTATAGGCCTTTTGAAATTAATATCACAAAATATATACATTTTTACTAGATTTTAAACATCTTTAAAATGTATATTCTCTATACCCACTACTATCACTTTTAAATTTATCAAATATTACGTGCTTTCCATCAATTTTTAATGTTACATTTTTATACTATTTTGGGTGTACTTAAATATACTTAAAGTAAAAATACACTTCCTATTAAAACAAATTAAGTTTCTGAGATTTTTTTTTTTTGTCACTTTGAAAAACAAATCCTGATCGTAATACTGGCACAAATAATCATATTTTGCCGCTTTTCGAAATTCACCATGCACAAAAAAATTCAGTTCAATGTATTGTATTGCGCGCGCGCATTTTTCTCTTATTGTCATTTGTCAATAAAAATCAGCTGCTGAGCTATAGCAAATAAAATAGTGAATTTTCAATTTCATTTTAATTACGTTTTTAGATTACTAATTGAAGTGATAGTAGTGAGTATGATAATTTCATAATTTTCAAATACATTCATTAAAATAAATTGTGATAAGAAATATATGTTGATCGGATAGTTATAATCAACTTGTCTGTGCTTGAGTGAGGAGATAAATCGAAATTGTTTGCTGATACGTAAATATTGGATTGGAAATATTATTTTAAGAATACTGTACTGTTTTGGAATCGAAAGTATACACAGTAAAATGTTCAGGATTTTAAAACTAATTGTAATTATTGGCTTAAGTATAAGCAATACAGTAGCCGGCGAGGCGGATAAATTTTCATCATTGGTAAGCTATTCACAGATCTTCATTTTTTTTTATAACGTTTGTGATTCTTGTTCTTGTTTGAAAAAAATTGTTTATA
>JANSTX010054413.1:0-27574 GCA_027564355.1 Penthetria funebris | reverse complement strand
TGAAGAGTTTATATAATTTTTCTTAGTATAAAGCCAACATGTTAAATTATTGAATTATAATTATTTGAATTTAACACGACCGCATAATAATTATTTATTAAGGGTTTTTTTCTTTGGCATCGCTGTCAAATATATAAAAATATAGAAACTAATGCCATTGATTAAGCCGCTAAATTAATATCATGTATATACGTTGAATATCATACATTATTGGTTTAAATTGAATCTTACAAATACTGTAGTTTGTTTGAAATATGTATTTATCATGTGAATTCTGCAGTATTTTTGTGATAAAGCATCAATAGTTATCATGTGTGTGGGTCATCATCATCATCATCTGAACCTATACGCCTCGAGGGCACTTAGGGCGGCATTACGATGTCAATTTGCCGTTTGCATGTAAACACAAATAATTATACGTGTGTGGGTGAACACATTAAACTTTATCCATAATCTAAAAATACTTATGTTTATAAAAAAAAATATTATACTCCGATAAAAAACCGATTGATTTACTTGACCGCGTTGACCGAGTACACACAAATGTACAAAAATACGAATTTAAAAAATTTATACTACAATTTGAAATAAACAAAATTAAATCTGACTTCCTTCCGGATTTTTTGTTTTTTACCTTGTACAGTTTCCTGATTATTTTTCCCAAATTCATGAAAAAAAAACATTTGTTTATACAAATATTATATAATCTTATTAACTGTATATATTATAAACTTTCGGACATCGCTCCTTATATTAGATACACAGTTAGGTATTGAATAAATACAGGAAACACATATAGGAATAACATTATTTTTTTTTTATAGTTGCCCAAAAGGAAATTATAAATAGCCATACTCCTACGAAGAAAACAGTATTTATTTATATTAAAATTATTAAAAAACTAACTGCAATCTAAAAATCATTTGGTAATGTAGCGTAGTGGTGCAGGCGGTTCCCTCTCACGTATAGGTTCCGGTACCAGATGTGTGCTTGACTAATTACATGATATTATTTAATCAATCTTGTATTTGTCTTAAAATTGCACAAGATCAATGGTTACCTTGGTCCATTGGGCTCAAACAAATTTGCAAACTGTTGTTGGACTCCTATACCCATTTTCTCTAAATGTGAAACCCTGATCCACAGAAGACGGACGCACTTAGTAGTCTATGTATTAGATACTGTGAAGTTATCATCCTAATGCCCAAGCAGATCCTGAGCTTCTTGGGGGCAATAGGTCTGGGAGTTGTGCTCTAGGTCAAGGGTAATAACCCCGACACTGGAGTGAGTAGAACCGGGTACACAATAGGCTTTACTGTCGTGGTGCTCTGTTAACCCTATTTCTAAATAATCTCACAATCTAACATCTAATGTGAACTCAAATAATTATGATAAAAATTTAATCACTGGAAAATATGGGATCAATTACAATTATCCGGTTGTATACATTTAAATATTTTAGTAGAATGGTGCATAAATTTCCATCTACATTGTTTGTTGGTAAAATGTTAATATCAACCAGTCGACAAACACGACAATAACACTATCTTTTTTGCTTCGATCTCACGCTATTTTTGACATATATCGTGATCGAGTTCAAGGCGACACTGCGTCGTGATAAAGTTGAATTGAGTAACCTTGATGATAGTCGATCAATTAATTAGTAATCTATAAAGATTATATATAAATAGATGTCACAAAAATCTATATTTTCCCATGAAATATGTATTCATAGATCTGAGAATGATTATAAGTAGATGGATAATTTTCACACAGATCCACGAATCCACATAAGAGAGAGAAAAAGAAAAGTTTATAATTAATTTAAGTAGACAATTAAAATGTATATATATATAAATGGCTAAAGTCATTAGATGTCAATATTATTTAAACAAAAAAAAACTCCTGAAGATAAAAAAAAAACCATATCTCATTCTTACATAACCTGTCTTAAACCTATCAGCTGATTTCGCGCCAAAACCTTAGCAAAACAACTTTGATCTTATGTCTTACATTTTTTTTTCCACCGTGATCTTTAAGGCTATTATATCGGACGAATATTTAATGTGTGGATATTTTCTTATATACTTTATTTTCCATTATGTACCTCTTTATATATATATTCAAAATATAAGAAACGAGACTTTTTTATATTCAGCTGATTTGTGGAACCGGTTGGAATGGAATGTGGATTTTTCTCATATTATTATCATTGTATACCTATATAAGTAAATATGGTAAAGGATAATAAATGTTTTACTGATATTTAAGATAATTATTTGATTCTAAGAAGTAAATACAGAAATTTTGTAAAAGATTCTTGAAATCATATCATGTGGTAATAAGATATGGGAAATAGTACTTCTGTCGGTGGCTGTATTATCAAAAGATATACATTTTTTTCAAGATAATATGTTCTTCGTTTTTTTTTTTTATTTTAAGGGCTGAGCCCTCTCTTTATTATTTACATTGAATCTAAAATTTCTATTAATTTGATGTAGAACATATAGACGTTCGCGAATCTCATCAATATGAACATTTTGATTTTATACATGTGCTTGGAAGCATATACAAATGATATGAATGTTCAATAACCGTTCGACAGTTTTTTATTTTATAGCATAGTAATAACCATTAGTATATAATATGTTGATGAGAGTTCATTTAAATTCATTTATATTTATAACTGACACATAGGTCAGATTGAAAATATATATACACTTTTAAACGCTAAAAGTAGAACAAACTCTGTTGACGTTACAATTACAAATTTTACGAAAAATTTCTGTCCGTCATGAACAATTGACCAATTTTGAGTTTAATAAATAATTCTACAATTTCAAATTGCGCTGCTGTTACTTTCAAACACAAAGTTTTCCGCCGCCTTACTCTCCTATAAACCTGAAACAAACACTATTTTCTTGCATAACTTTTAGAACCGAAATTCACTTGGACGACGTCATAAAATTCGTCGAAGTATACTTTATATTATTAAACTATTCCATTCACGTGAAAAAAGACAGAAATATACAATGTATATTTGAAACTTACTCGATATCCTTAACAAAACCCTTCATAATTAAGAAATTGAAAAAAAATATTTTCGTAATATGATAAATATTATATTCTAATTCATATGCATCCTTGTGAATTAATTCGAAAACTTTACCATTGTGAACGTTGTTGAAAATGTTTTATTTGTTGAAGTTTGCTATAAAGCTTTTTAAAAGCTTTTCGAAAACAACGAAAAATTTTTTTTGATGAATGACGCTTGAATTTATTCAAGAAAAATAAATATTCTGTTTGGAAATGCTGACTAAGTACATTTCGAATACATCACCTTATTGAGTATTTACAGTCAGTCAATTATTGCATATTATTCTAGAAAATGGATCATATTTTTGGTATAATATTATCTTAAGGTGATCTTATCAGTTTTTGACAAAGACAAATTGATTTGATGTGATACGTATTGTTTAATTCATCACAAGATATTCGAATATTTTATTAAATGATGGATAAATAAAAAAAAGTGATTGTTGTACTACGCGTGTAAGATTACAATCCAATTTAATATCATCTTTTTTACTATCATATCTGTTTTTTGATTACTAATTTAAAAAATTGTCTGTCTCTTATTACATACACTAATAGTGGGCATACGACTATAAAGTGACTAAAAACCCGAGCAGAATTAACAACATTCTATTAGATTCTAAACGAATTCAGTTGATTTTTGATTAATCCATCCTTACCCATGTTTTCAATATTATTTGACATTTGCGATCTCACTAACATAGCAATTCTTTTGAATGAATTGATATATACATTAAAAGTACAAGTATTAATAATAGTATAGTATAACAAATGCAATGTGCATGGAAAATCTGAGAAATATTTTCACTTCCTTGTTCACGTAGGAAAGTTTATTAAAATGTTTCCATTCATGAGAGTATAATATTGAAATGAACAAATAAAAAAAAAAAAGAAAAAATTGAGGATAATTTCACTTGTAATGAATAACAATGCATTCCTTTGTAGCAAGTGTACGATATAAAAGTTAAATCTAACTGTGGGTGCATTAGATTTTTTTTTTTTTATTATTTTTTTTTATGAGTATAAAATATTTTTACAATAATATCGGGCTCTTTTAAAGAAATGTTTTATACCATTTTTAGTACTTGCCAACAATAAAAAGATTAAGCATTTTTTTTTTTTTACAAATTGTAAGACTGGCAGAAGTTCACTCCCACAGTAAAGAAAAGTCTATGCGATGTACCAATATTATAGGGATTAACATTCCTTGATAATATATAAGGATGTTTTTAGTAAACAATTATTTTTTTTATAAGTACATATTGTTGACGTGCGAGAATTACTTGATTGCCTTTAGAAAATAATTTTATATATTTGAAGAAGTTACATTCCTTGTTCACTCAAAATTGGGTTCGATTCGACAGAGTTTTCAATAATGTAGAATATTCATTTGATTATTTTCATAGAGGAAGGTAAAACACTCGCTTGTCAATGGCGGTCAGTTGAGTTGGTTTGATGTGATGTGCTCTGATTTTGATCTTTGTATAGTATGTCGCTGTTGTTTTCAAACAGAAAATTTGCCGCCACTATTCACCATCGAGTATGTTGCAAATTTATAACTTTGAAATAATCCCTATAATTTTTTATTTTTTTTCATATCTTTAAAATTGTCGAGTACACTGAACTACCTTAAGTTATTTTTTAAACTTATTTTTTTAAATTTAACACAGCTGAAGAATGATAAGTTCTTTGCTAAGTGCATATAATAAAACTCCCTAAAAACGAAGATTATATAATGAAAAATGTTATGCCATCAAAAAGTAGGTACTTACACTTCAAAAATATTTTAAATTATTAGAAACTTAAATAAAATACAAAAACATTTGACATTCAATTAAAATCAAGTATTTTCCACTATAAAATGTAAACAAGTGATTTAGCCAACACACATATAAATAAATAAATTATCCGAGATACATAAAATAAATTTAGCCAGTACACATACATATAGTGTAAAAATTTATTAATTATTGTAATTATTTAAAATGAATAGTAAATTTGCGTTTAGCGCTCATTTGACTTACTTCAATAATTTTTGGGTGGAGGTTTATTGAAACGGAAATCTTTAATCAAATTTTTAATGCTTCTATAAGGACAATTACTTATTATTTTAAATCAAATTTCAAAATTTTAAGGTTTATACCCACACTAGTTAACAGGTGGTTCAAAATTTTTGGATATATTTGACAATTTTCAATGAAATAAAAATAACTTCCGCAGTAACTATTTAGCTTTTACTTTGACTTCTTAGACTTTTCATTTTTATAGTTAGTATGCAGAACATGAAATTTGAATAAATAAATGAATGATGTAGTTATTATTGCATGCAGATATGGTTATTATATATTATTAACTCAGGAAATGAGGTGATTTATGCACTTTGTATTTTATATTTACTCGGGAAAATTCTATCCTTAAGAAGGATCAAAAAAGTTTGATAAACTTTCTCTTAACAATAAAAAAATTAAAAATTACTGGACAAAAATTTATGAATCTGAAAAGTTTCTGTATATCTAAACCTCGATTTAAATTAGATTATATGAAGGAAGCTTAAAAACACCCAAAACTTAATCTTCTACTATCAATTATATATCGGGATCATCTTAATTGAGACTTTTCCACTAGACAAAGGTTGTAAATATTAGAATTATTATAATTAATCTTTGAATATATAAGATTCTGGTATTTTGTATATTCTAATCCTTCTGTCTATATCAAGAGAATCAACAACAATAATAAAGGCAAAAGCAGAAAAAAAAAATTGTATTTATAAGAACTGAAAATGGAAAACGATCAACAACAATATAATAATAAAAAACATAATAATATATGGAAAAACAAAATTCAAAGGAGAATAATCAAGAACATAAAAGACGTGATTGCATGGAAGTTCAGTAAAATAATGATCTTGGTTAAAACTGGTTATTCATCAATTTGAATTCACCAGAACGAAAACAGCATATAAACAATGTCTTAAAGGATACAACTGGCCACGGTTTATGTTTTATAACTATTGCCTTGATCTTGAAACAAATTATACTTTTATATTTTTTTTACGAATATCATATCATATGTAGTATAGAACATATATCGTTTAGGCTGGTTATTATATAGTTTTGAAACATCCACACATCAAATATATAGGATACAACGATAAGATGATAAGAAATTCCTTTCTGAGGCGTGATTAATTATGTGGAAATTAAAATTTTTTTTCGCCTCAGTTTTTCTTTTTAAAAGTCTTCAATAATATACACATAATAAAGCTTTCATAATTATTAATAATTATATACGGTACTTAAAGTTATTAAAATAAATTTGTATGCGTTTATCGTGGAAAATATCCTTTACCTTGAGATATAATTGATTTAAATATATAGGTATTGTGTTTTAAAACACATCTTTTTATATAATTCATGTCATTATTGATTGTAAATCTTTAATCCTGACATATACAAAAAATTATCACAATTGAAATTTAGACGCGAATTGGTGAAAAAGTGCCTGACAAAATTCTTTACCTCTACAAAAGACGAGACTATATTCAATGCAAAGAAGTTTTTAAATTGTTATTAATACATTTAAATTATATCGAATTTCCTAATATTCGGACAATGTTGTGTTATAATGTTGTTTCTCTTCCGGAAAAACGCGATCCGTCGACCTAAAAAACACTGTTTGGATTATGGCGCCAAAATTTTGAAAAAATTTTATAATAACATTTCTTTTGTAATTATTATAAATTTATAACCAGGTCATTTTTCAGGAATTGGTTACCCTTTAATGCACACACACACACAATTTTACTTTTATTTTATCCGGCTCATGGGATAGAAAGGGGAGTGTTTATATGTTACCAGCAAAATGAGCAACGGAGCTTATGATATCCAGCTAATGCGAGAGCAAGCACGACTGTGGTTTAGAATCATTAAATGCTTTTATATTACGTTGTTTCCATCATGTAGACGTTATAAGATCCACACTCTTAAATTGTTATAATTACCGTAGGAGTCGAGTTTGGAAAGTAATGCATGATGTCGCAGCCGATTAAATGCCTTAGATATATCTAGTGCAAGAACAAATTCGTGAATGCTTCTACTCCAGATTTTTGATACGTATGTTATAATATCTCTAGTTGACCTTCTGGATCAAAAATCATATTGACGGCTTGATGAAACTCATATTGACGGCCGATGAGGAAGAAAATTTACCCAAATTTAAGTAGTATGTATATATATATCGCAAAGAAAACAAAAATGACCTTGCACAATTGTGAAGCACGATGGGCCATCAGGACCCGGAGCCTTATTGACATCTAGATTTTTGTGTGTTTTTTTCCAAAGTCGTCCTACCTTGTGTTTTTAGAAAACTTGGCATTTTTAATTGAACATGTAATAGGGTTGCAATTTGAATCTAGTAATAAAGGAATTGAAGATTTAGTAAAATTGCTAACAACTGATCAGAAACAGTTCCTACCACTGATGCCCTGATAATATTTTACCTTTGAGGTTCTGATTGAACAGATAATGGTTGATTAGTATTAAGTAAAAGGTTCAATAAATACTTTTTTGATTTAACAAATAAGAGAATAAATTATACTTCCTCTATATAAGGTGGCAGAGACAAATATTTGATTTTTCAGATATTTTAACGTGACTGAGTTTATTGAGTTTTTCAAGTCGGTACCTTCCATTTGGCAGCACCCAAATTTTTACTCTACCAGTCACAGAAATGTACACATAAAATTTATAATATGAGAAACTTGATCTTTACCCTAGCAGGGGAGTTGTTGAGAGAAGTGATTGCGTTTAAAATGCTTAAGTATTGACAATATAATAAATCCTACAATGGAAATCATTTAGAAACATCAAAACAAATATTTGGTTGGATTCTATGAGTTGGTTTAGTATGAATTATCCGGGTGAACCAATGTGGTAAATTCCAAGCTATCTTGTTTTGTTGTTAAAATGTTTTGTTTTCACCTTAACAGCTTATTTTGAGCCACGATCACATTACATTACTGACATTTATCTTGATCGACTTACCGGTAACTCCGCATTTAGGTAAAGATGAATTGAGTAGTCTTAATGATAGTGGGGCACTCCATTCGTCATCAGAAATAAACATGATTTATTCAAATTTTTTGTCAACTATTTTTAAAGTTATGATACTTCACATGAAGATGCAAATTGAACTGTGATTATCACCACTTATAATGATTTAGTTAGTTATATTTACTATATTCAATTTCATTGGTTGTTTATTATTCAGTTGATTCGAAATTATCGTCGTTGTTATCACATTATGTTCACATTAATTTTCATATACATTTAGTGAATTTATATAACTGTATATTTATGTAATATAGTTATTAATTATAATTAAATTACTATTAAAAAAAAAAGGATGTCTATGTTTATTATGTACCCTAATATACTTATATGTTCGTATTACTTTCTTTAATTTTTTTTTATAGTTATTATTATAAGCTAAATATAAGATCATACAAAGTCTGAAAAACCGCAATGAACAAAGAACCATTGCAAAAAATCAAAAAAAAAAAATTTAAAAAAATTTAAATCAAAAAAACAGCAAATAAAGGTATTAAAAAAAATCAATTTGAAAAAGTACCTCCACGAAGCATAAATTTTCTTCAGAGCATAAATGCAACATAAATATGCATATAACGAAACTGGTTTCATAATATGATGATTTCCTTTTATTTATATATCCACATTTGAAAAAAAAAGATCTCTTAGCCAACCGTATCTCCTACACTTATTGTATTTTTATTTATAATATTTCTCAATAAAATGCATCTTCTTTATATTAAGGAGATGTATGGACCACATTTAAAAAAATGGACCAAAAAGACAATATCAATTTAATACATAACATACATATATATTTATACCCATTCAATTAGTTCTCAAGATAGAATATGTGTTGGTACTTTTGATCTCTTAATATCCTAATGAAACTGTTAGTAATTCCTTAAATATCGATACGATCTATAAGATAGATAGATGAATGATGCAATTGCAAAATATAAAATGCGAATATACAATGATAAAACCAATTCTTTAGATTTAATCATTGCCATTGTACCTGTTTAAGAGAAAAAAAAATAATTCTCTCAATTTAATAATAAGACAAGAATACACACAGGTACGAATATCAAGTACTATAAGAATTTCCCAAGTACTTCAATAAAGCATATTATATTTGTACGTTACGGACTCAAAATTGTTGTTATCCTGTTTTACTGGAAGTAAATGAATTTAGACAAATCTATGAAATGTACCAACATTTTTCATCAGAAACAAATATTGCTATTTCTCGTAAACGATTAGAGATAAAGACATGCAGTAAACGGATATTACTGAGATATCAGCATTGAAACTCTATCTATAACAGTTTTCGAGATATTTGCAATTTAATTGTAAGTTAATTGTAAATTACTTAATTAAGGATTTTTGAATTTGAATTTGAATTTGCAATTTAAATCAAATAGATCTTTTGAAGAGTATGATGTTCTGTTACAAATCGATAAACGTATAAAATGTACGAACATTTTTCATCAGAAACAAATATTGCAATTTCTCGTAAACGATTAGAGATAAAGACATGCTGTAAACGAATATTACTAAGATATCAGCATTGCTTTCAATTGCCAAGGACTTTCTACACATTTAATCCTCAGACACGAAAACTCTATCTATAACAGTTTTCGAGATATTTGCAATTTAAATAAAATAGATCTTTTGAAGATTATGATGTCCTAATACAAATCGATAAACCTATAAAATGTACCAATATTTTTCATTAGAAACAGAAATTGCAATTTCTCGTAAACGGCTGGAGATAAAGACATGATGTAATTACGGTAAACTATATGCTTATGTCTACTACATTTTATACACATCTCCCAATTATTGAGCTACAATATATAGTCTTAAAAAACGGAAAAACTCGTGATATTACTGAGATATAAGCATTGAGACAAACGCAATGAGAATATACTTGATTTAATTAGTCATGAAAGCACGGAATGGAACCGAAGTTCAGGTTGCTCAGATTTTGATTGACCGAAAACCGGCTACAAGACTAATTTAGTGATTCTGTTTCACGTAAAAAGCGGTAAAGTGGTCTTGCGCCGATAACATATCGCGATGTTGACAGTGAGCTTGGATGGCATTGCATCAATATTGGATCTAACCTTATTGTGAAATGAGGAGTTGTTGATAATTAAACTGCCAAATAGGGGTGGTATTACCTTGTCGAACACGATAATCAAACTTATAACTATTAGCGTGCACGACAATATCAGTTCAGTTTTGTAACCGGTGTATTCGAAAGGAACAGGCAGGACTTATTAAATATAAAATTTAGTGATGTGGTAGAAATAAGCTCAAGATTTTAGTATTATTGGGGTTTCCAAGTCGTCATCCGTTTCATTACTAACATCAAAACATTTCAGTCCAACAAATAACATCAGTATCCGGTAAATTGAAATAACGGATATTAAGCATTGAAACAATATTTTCAGAAAAGTTCACATTGATCCATTCATTTTAGATGAATTCCTATTGCTAAATCTCATATAAGTGTGGATTATCGTATATTGTTTTTCGTTTTAATTTCATAGATAGATTTTATATACGTACAATCGTTTTGCATCAATGTTTAGTTTCCGTGTATATAGGCTTACTAAACTTAATCAATGATCAGAGTAAATGTTTTGTGTGCGTAATTACAATTGTTGGAACAAATAGAGGAAAATGAATAAAAAACAGAGTGTATGATGAAATTTCATACCCATCTTGCATTAACATTTATACAATTAACAAAGACGTTAATCCAAATTGAACTTATGTTAAGAAATGAAGTTAAGATTTAAAAAAAAAAAAATGATTCACAGTTAAAATTAGTTTCAATATGTTCTGCAGCGACTTTGATTATTTCAATGGTAAATATGTTGTAATTGAGACATAGTGACATAGTGGAGAAATAAACAGCCCATTATGTTCGTGCTCCAACTATACACCAATGCGACATATCACCTTGTTTATTATTTAATGCAAATAAGAATTAAGAATAGAATTGTAGAAATTTTGCTCGGAAGCGAATATACGTCTATAGATCTAATATTTATCAGTTCAAATAATTTTAATTAATCATTCCTTCGTATTACGCTTATAAGTTTTTCTACTGAGCTACCAATTAATTTTTTTTTGCAAATGATATTATTTTGAATTTGATATTTATAGATTTTGTCCTAATTATGTTATCAAACACATTAATGATCGTAGTATTTCTTTCAATGTAAGAGATAGAGCTGTACGCTATTGAAATTCAAAGTGATAACTCAAGATGATCTTAGGAAAATTTACTTATTTTTGTTATAAAAAAGAAATCAACTTTCATTTTCATTCATACTGCTAAAGATATTTTTAATTCATTAACATTTTCTTATCAAATAAAAAATATATATAAAAAAGATATGCCAAGGTTCAAAGATTTCTGAATATCACCGGGTATGGTACAAATGACTTCCATAATCTGTATAATAAACTCTACTTCTGTATGTTATAACTAAATATAAGCGAGTATATAAATTTTGATATTCCCACATTTTTTTTTTTGTTTATAATCACTTATAATCATTATCAAGAATATGATTAATTTTCTATTAAAGTTCTAACCCTGTATGAGCAAGTTTTTAAGAATTCATAACTAAAAATCTTTCTAAATTTAAAAAAGAAAAAAAAAACCTACTGCAAGAACCACAATCGTCTATTACCAAATAAATTACTTATAGCAAAATATTTTATTGATCTTGATTTTAAATGGATCGATCAGCTTTACTTCCTTTTTTATTTTCAATAGATGAACACCCGAATTCCTTGAAATTACCTCACATATCCTTACCGTGTACATTATAAACACTGTGAATGTGATGTCGCATGTTTTTTTTTTGCTAATCAATCGACCTCCATGAAATAATACACTACTATAAATGTTGAATGGAAATTCGTAGCAAGGAATTACAAACAAATAATGTATTTATCAATAATAATCATAATAATAATAATAATAAAAAAAAACCAAAATAATGTACTTGTCGGCGTCTACTCTTAAAATAACAATAATATTACTATGAAGTAAAGGAACAAAAAAAAAAAAAAAAAAGAACGAAAGACCACTCAAGGGATTTCTCCGATCCATTTCATTTCATGGCAAATATTCTTTTTTTTTTGATATCCTGTCAGAAATCTTGCAAAATATTTGACAAAAAAAATTGCTGCGAGTACTATCCATATTGTTTAGTGATTATGCCATTTTTTTTGTTGCTTGAACAGGATTTTTGAGGATTGCTTTTGTTTTGATATTCATCATTTGGAATAGAATATAAATTTCTCAGAAGAAACACTGAGATATTTACCATATCCAACGTACCTTACCTCAGATTAAGATTTGAAATATTCTGTGCATATGTACAAAAGTTGTTAAATATTCTTCTACATTCATACTAAACTAATTTCTCGATAATACTGTGGCAAATTTTCAAGTCATATTTACAGAGAATTTTACATTTCTATAAATCTAACTATTATTTATAAAAATGCATTGATCTTCATTAAAACACCTAATCTAAATCCTTGCTAATGAACATTATATTAGATCAGTTAGATCGATAAGAATAACATTCTCTTACTCTGCAAGGTATTTAAATACTCGTGTCACTCGTATCCTGCAATTTTTTTTTTGTTTTCTAATTCAACAATAATTAAAAGCCTAAGTATTAATACTAATAATTAGAATAGATGTTATCAATCGAAAATAAATTCCTCCTTATGTTTCATTCAAATCATACAAATGAAAGAGACATAGTTTTAATCATACGTTGATCTTAGATAATCGGCTGGTACTGCAGTGTGGATTTCAGTCAATCACTTATTATAGAGATCAGTGTACATTTTGACAAGCTCTAGCTTTATATTGTCTTTGACCAGAAAATTTTAAGTATTCTTCTGTGGCAATTTAAATTTGTGACATAGGTGGCATATGCGTAAGTCATAATCATCACTATCTCTACATTTGCATCCATTTATCTGGCTGCGCTTACATCATAAATTCTAGGCTCGAATTTTGATAAAGTAACTTGAAAATTAAAACATTTACACATACTTGATTTGATGTATTTGAAATAATTTAAGACAATGGTAATTGTTAAATTGATCTCAATATTCCATAGTGTTGTTAGTCAAATATATAAAGTTCAATATCCTTCGAATCATGAATATTTCCATCTAAACTTAATTCTAAGTACTTGTTTTCTTTACCATCTTGAAATTCATTTGAATGATTGAATTATCTCATTATTCTTCATAAGTTCATTCAAAAACTAAGTTATATAAGAACTAAAATAGTTCGATTATTCATACATAAAAAACAGGAACCATAAACTAAATTATGCGTCAGATTCTTTTTACCAATTCTTGATACCAATGAGGTTCTTGTATTCATAGCGCTCATCAATGTCACAAGGTCGACGCAATGGCGGCTGTCATGGTGTTGTGTAATAATAAATTTACGAATGAAAAATATCTGTTTATTATTAAAGAAGAATTTCGACTTAATATATGACAAGAATAATAAAATTAAAGAAAAAATTAAATAAAAATTTAAAACTTAAAAAAAGAAAAAAAAAAAAACCGAAGAAAAGAGAAATAACTTCATACTTTGTACTGTGTGTGTGTGATGTTTTATTTGTAGGAAAAATGTGCTGGTTCATTGGTAGATTACCTTACTCATCCGCATCTTCTCACTTTTTAAATGGACCCGACTTAGATCTTCAGGCTATGCGGTAATATTATTTGTTATATATACTCGTACCATATTATAGTTTTAGTTTATTTGTTGCTTTTTTTTTATTAGCTTTTGCTAATTTATTCTTTCAAGTTTTTGCATTTAATTTTATTTTGAAAAGTTAAAGCGCCTATGTTACATAATGTATTGAAAAGGAAAATAATTTTGACATATGTAATTATCAGTATACATGATCAATCAATTGACATATAAAATAATCAATTCAGAATGTTTAGAACAAATGATCTGATTTGCGTCTTCATACTTCCTGCATATTACATCTCTATCAATATCAATTGTGTAGAATAGATATGTATACTGTTACCACTACTGTTCCTGCTCGTATTGGACTGGGTTATGATCAAGGTAAACTCTGAACCTCATGGAATCAAATGAGTCTACTTGAAAGTCGGATATATTAGGGTTGGTCTAAAAATCAATGTTTCAAAGACGAAACTAATGGAAATTGGTAGGTCGAGGAGGTGTTCACTTGCAATCAGCGACAAAGTAATAGATGAATATTTGGAAAGTTTTTTCATAATTGATGGTGGTGCTGAAACACGGTTCCGTATACAAAAAAACTTGGCAAATGTTTGATGTGCTGAATGATGGAGTCTGGCGGTCGTCGCAAATTTCATAAAATCTAAAGTTGCGCATTTTTAAAACAAATTGTTTATCGCTACTATTGAATGTAACAATAATTTACATTTACGTACTAACGGAACAAATGTCTGACATTAATGACATTAAAATGATCAGAGATTGTATTTGTTTGTGATTATGCCAACGTTACTTCGAACAATATTAATTGCGAATTTGGAATGGATGTGTACGGTATGGGTGAATGAACCAAAAATTCTCACTGCGGCATATGCGTTAATATTTCGAAAATAATACCGATCGGGCACAAGATGCTGGAAATTCAGAATGCAATGATAACAATATATCTTATGATAAGAAAACTGACCGATGGTATCCTGATAGTGTATAAGCGGTAATTCTATTATTGTATTTGATGTACATTCAAGTGTTGCCACTCTTGTTACTTAAATTGACAAATATTGACAACGAAACCACATGGTGTCATTTAAAGTTCAAGTAATCGGCTTAAAGATCGTAACTTTATAAACGAAATATGTTTGCTAACTGAAACGTACACGTTCATTCAGAAAATATTGGAGTGACAAGTGCTATATTTAGTTTCCAAGTCGATCTATGGATTAATATTTTAAAGATGTAAGTATTGAAGATTGATTCGTCAATGGCTCACGATCTTGAAGTCAATTACACACAATAATAGGCGTTTGGGAAGGTATGCAAGAGATGGTGGTGCCGAAGAAAAAGTAGAATGAGACATACAAAAGACACGACAGGTGCTTGTATTGCTAAGTGGAGGTGGCAGGCGACACAAATTTCTCATGTGCCGAAGAAAACGTAGAATCAGACACATACAAAAGGTGCGACAGGTGTTTGAAATTCTAAGTGGTTGTGGCAGTCGATAACAAAATTCTCATTAGCTAAAATTGCGTGTATACAGTCAGTACTATTGTTTGGTTGCAAGACTTGAAAAGTAACAAATATCATTATATCACGCAAATATTTTCTTTTCCTTAATTTCCCTTTCCTTTTCTAATTTGATACTAATATGATAAAAACTTTGAGGCATTTGCATTAAAAAACAGTTCAGTTATCGTAAGTTATTATTAATTAAAAAATATACCGATATTGGTAACCTGTCCAATTAACACCCATTATAATAGGCTACTAATTATTATTTCACTCGCCACAAAATGCCAAACATGTCAAACTCGGTTTCATAATTTTTTTTTTTTGCACTCAAGGACATTATTAATCCTCTGTATTTTGGTAGAACTATAAATTTTCTAATTTATCTTTCTGCTTGTACACCTTTATGTCTTTCGTGTTGTGCGTTCAAATGGGTGGAATGATCTCCACCTCCGCTTTATGTATATTTTATTCTAATGTTTTTAGCTATTCCACATATTTGTATATATTATAAGTTTGTTTAAGAAGCCGCAAATGTTTGAGAGTCACTTTTTTTATTCATAGACATTAATATGCGAGTTTAGCAAATAAAAAGAACATAAATAATGTCGAATTCAGTTGACATAAAGTCAAAATTAATGCAACCATTAAAATGTTCATTCATGGCTCTTTTTTTTATTAATTTTAAACGTTTTTTTTTTTAACAAATTTTAATTAAAAATTTCTTATTATGTTTTTTCGTTTGATTTAACAATTCTCTGTTGTCCGATCTTATGGACGAATTTTTTGCTAAATTTGATATATTCTTCAAGGCAGAAATCATTTGCATTCAGGCATTATCAGTTTATTGCTTGAGTGTGTTAACCATAATTCTAGTTTAAAATTAAATTAAAAGTTATTAACTATACACCTACTCATATAAACTGGTTAAATTAAAAATGGGTATTTTTATAAGGATTTCAAAACTATCCAAAATTAGACAATCTATTTTTTTAAAATAGAATATTGTATTTTATTTACTGCTGTTTTTATTCATTTAATTAAAAATGATGGGATAAAACTTGTCTCATAAATCCGGTAATTTAAGCTATTATCCAAGCTTCAATCTTGCAATCATAAGTCAAACAATTCTGAAAACTATCCACTATTTAGAATATTTTGTGAATCTATGTATCTATTAGCAAATAACTTCCTAAATATTCGAAACCAATTTCTGCTTCTATTTACAAATAGACTTTATTTTACCATATCATCAAAAATCTATAACTATAATCTTTCAACTAAGGGTGAATACATACATATTAGTAACCGAAGAATTTACCGTGCGTGCGGGTGTGGATAGAATTGATAGAGTGCTGGTTAAACAGGCGTTGAGATTTTGAACCAAAATATGAGAGTCCGAAAATCCCAATTTCAAGCGATGTAACAGTAGACCCATTAGATTTGACGAGCTAATAAACCATAGGATCAAACACCTATATAATAATGCTGGGCTATTAAATCTATATCATCTACGAGCCAATACTGATGCGCAACTTGTGTATAACGTCTAGCAAAACCATGAATACATTTACGAGGGCCTAAAAATGCATCACAATAACTATCAACATTGATGTACATTTGTGAGATGCTCTGTGTGGTACTCACAATACATTAGACGCCTCAATGGATATGTAGCGGATATGTGCTATTCATGTCTAATATTGTTTAATTGGTCGACACTTCGGTAGGGGCTTCTATGCCGTCGGTACTATACTACTTTGCTTTATCAACCTCTTCTCCTTCACTATATGCTCTATAAGCATTGTGGGCAAGATGCGTTTGTCGCCAATAAATTGTTAATTATCACAAATGTATTTAACTGTAAGGATTTTTGAATTGAAATTGACAAATCTTGCAACTAATATGTGAATAGTATCAAATCTATATATATATATATATAACCTAGTTGTTTTTCACTATTTTCACTATTTTCCATTCGAAAAACTTCATTTATACTTGTTTTAGTGAAAATCTGAAGTTATATGTGACCTTGACAATTTAGCATAATACCAATAATACTGACTTTTTTTAGCCCATGCTAATGTATTGATCATTGTCCACGATCTTTTTCTTACACTTTCACTTCGCTCCATCATCTACCACTGGTACTACACTCCATATTGACGGTTATTCACTATGTTGTACCTGGATTTCTAATACCCAGAAAATTTCTAATTATTATAATCATCGATTAGACGGCGCTGTATATACACGGTCACAATCCAATTCCAATTACAACCAATTAACTATAGAAAACTGATGCCAGTTCAATGTATGTATATTTGTTTCAACATCATGCCACTATTGAAACGATTGTAGTACATATAACTAATTATGGAATTCACATTATTTAGACATTACAAATATCCATTTTGAAACTAATCATAGATTTCTCACAAGCCAAATCAGAAAAAAAAGTAATGAAATATTTTTATTCATAAAATTATAATTTATTTTCAATAGAATAGTAGCGGCTTCATTTTATCCACTTTATAGAATGAGACATTTAATTGATTATAGTGTTTTGTTAAAAGGCTTAAGTTTCAGTTTCATCAGATATTATTCGAAATGAATTTGCAATGTAATGCTTATTATTTTCAATTCATGTGTAGATTGATTTTTTTTTTTACGTTATTGTTAATGAATCGTAGCTGGGCGAAGAAGAAACCCATAAAAAAGGGCAATATCCAATTATGCTAGATATTAATCAAACGTGGTTAAATAAAATTTATTATTAGTGTTATGTAAGAGCTTTTATAACCTCCATCAATAAATAAAATATCTTTTATATACAGTATAGTTCGAGGATTGAAGAATACGTTTAGAATGTGTAATTATTAAAGTGTCTGCTATTGCCGCACCTTTTATATTTCGTTGAAAATTTTCATTTATGTGTTTTTTACGTATAACAAATACTTATCGAGTTCATACGATAATAAAACTGATCGATTACGATATTTTAATCGAGTATATAGACTAAATCGATTAAATTACTATTAATATATTGTTGACGATGTGCATATAAATATAATAAGTGCAGAATACATACGTACACAGCGTGTAACTTCAGTTTTCTTAATTGCTTAAGAGAAGCCGAAAAAGCTACAGCGAAAGATCGCCACTAAAAGTTTTGTGCATCATTTTATCGTGAGAATAAATAAACATATTTATGAGGTAAAATTGTAATGATAGTAATTGTCAAAATCCTCAGGATGTCGTTCATTTAGCAAAATATATGATTGTCGAAAGTATGTCGTTCATTTAACAAAACGTCTAAAATAATAAAATGATGTAAATTAAATAATGAGGGATAAACCACAAAATTTCACTAATGGGATGTGGAGTTTATTTCTATATGTTTAAGACGTGTAAAATAAATTTTATTCTTCTGTTGGCTTAACAGTTCGGAATATCTCCCTATTTTTATAGAATTCTTCAGTTCGCGATCATTCTGACAATTTTATCATGAGTAAGTAGAAAATACATCAAATTGAACATATTTGTCAACAACTATATACTGTTTATAACCATTGCCCATATGTTTGGCCTTGAACTTCTTCGATTTATACATTTTATATATATATATTATATAATAAATAACAAATAAATAGTTAATAAATTAAGCATTTGTCCTCTTATTCTATATGGCTTTTGTTTCACTGTCGTCGACCACATGACCCCATGTCAGTAACTCAACTCACTATAGGACTTAAAATGTCGAAGTTGTTCAATTTGAGTGATGTTGAGCATTATTATATTCACAGACTATGAGTTCCTTCATCCTATTTATTAAACGCTAATTAGTCCTTCATCAATTTTATGTATCATCAACATGGTAACGACAAATCGGTTAAAATTGCATCAACGAATAACCGCCATATTCACGAATTTTAGCCATCATCTTCTTTTAATTATCTATTACATAATTGTATAAAATCCAAATGCAAGACTCACAATACGTGAAAGAATTCACAAGAACTATATATGTCCTGCAGTTTTCTGAAAAAGATTATTATTTTTGATGATAATGATAATTATAATCACTATGATAAAAAGTCATTAGTCTATTTTATCAAATTGGAATATGCCAAATGTATTCCTAGTGTCTCTATAAATTTTGCTGGCCAAATTTTCTTTCGACTTAAATAAAAGATACATTTGTTATTCAAGGCCTATGTAAAAGTTAATATAACTATGGCTATATGCATATACGTTTTTTAATTTTGAAATCATTTCTTAGAAATCTTCATAAGACTATTTATAAAATATTATGTTACGTCATTTTTGAAAAATTCATATGTAACTTGTTAACAAGAACTTACTTATATTTTTGTTATCAAAATATATTATAGCTCTCATATTATTTAAATGAATGAATTATTTAAGCATCAAATATGCGTTAGTATATAGAAATATTGTACGTAACTTAGCATAAATTCTAATATTTATGTATGTACTCAGCTGAATTCGTTTCAATGACTTAATTTAATGTAATACTTATATGGAATATACTTAGGTACTGATTCAGATAATAATATTACTATCAGCTGTTTATATATATACATACATTTAAATAATCTTTTGCGGCGAACAATAGATTATTAATGAATAACATCCGTTTGGTCATAGCTTAGAGCTTATTTTTTTCCCACTGCCAGTTATTAAAGATTTCAGGGTATAGAATTTAGAGTTATGACTAGAGATTTTCTATATATTCCAATTTAGAACGTCTCGGTTATTCAGAAAATCTTTACTTACACACCTAACTCCCCTATCCTACCACTACATTCCAGTCTTGTATATTAATAAAAAAAATCAGTCCTAAAATTATGGATTCCTGGAAAGTTACACTAGATACGAGTTAAATGAGTACTTCTAGTCGATACAATGGCGATTTTAAGTTTAATTTTTGCTTATGTTTTTACGTTATTCTTGTAAAGCAATGAACTAAGAACTTAATAATATTTTCATCGGATCCGGATGTTTTGTACACAAAGTCTTCCAGCATACAGCAACACAATATAAGATATATTAATTTTTTTTTTTAACATACAATTTCATAATATGCACTATATTTTGATGATTGATTGTATGTATGTTAGCGTAACGACATCATATTTTAAATATAAGTAACAGGAGAGCATAACATATATAGAGTCGGTGGAAAAACATATCATGGACGATTGGAGACATAGAGTCAGTGTCTTTAGGAATAGTAAACAAGCAAAACGGTATCTTCCTCTACTAGGATTCATTCCGAATACCACTCCGTCCTGATACTTTCTAAATTAATTTCAACAGCAGAGCATAACTTTAAGCAGGTATAGTTTTTGAATGAAAAAAAATATATCTCATGGGCGTTGTATAAATTTGACAGAAAAATATATCATGGACGATTAAGAGATAATGACTCAGTGATTTTGGGAATAGTAAACAAGTTAGACGTATCTTTTTACCACTACGATTCGTTCCGAATACTTACCAGTCTTTAACTGTGTTTTGATAAAACATTTCGTAATGTTTTATCCAATAACAAGGCCGGTGAGCATAACTTTAAGTAGGTATACTTTTCGAAAGAAATATAAATATCTATATATGGACGATTTCATATATATTCATATATAGACTCGTTGGAAAAATATATGATGGACGATTAAAGATATAGCTGGTATAGAAATAATAAACAAGGATCTTTTTACAACTACGATTCTTTCCGCCGAATGCCTACACGTCTAACTGTATATAATATATAAAAAAAATTGTAAAATTATGCATTCCAAGTTTTCCAAATTTTTGAAAAGCAGCTAATTTCCTTTATTTTAAGTATCAGTGACAAGAGAGCATAATTTTAAGCAGGTATACATTTTAGATGAAATAAAAATATCTCATAAAAAATATACCGTCAATATTTATATCAAATCAAAAATAATAAATAAAATCTTATGAGAAATATTATAAAACTTAATATTCAATAATCTTTAGTTAATATCGTTATCGTTGTTTTTATTAAATAATTTACATAACATATTTATACTTTTGTCAGATAGCCGAGATCTGACTAAAACGCTTGCTCTGCTTCCACCATACTTTTTAGAGGAATAGATAATAAACTATTATTTATTAACTTAAAATTTGGGCTACAAACTCCTTCATCTTCAAAAGAAGCAATTTCATGTCGTAATTTTGTTGCTAAATGTAATGTTTTTTCCTCTTTGTTTTGCATTGTTCCCACTTACCGAACTACATAATCGTACAAGATTACTTTATAGTTTTGATTCCCAGTAGGTTAACCACGTGTTTATCGTTCATAAAAACATATATAATACTTTCTTTAAATTTACCGCCTATAAAATTAATGTTCATTTTAAATATTGAGAGTATGTCATCAATTTATGAATTCCTGATTCAAATGTCAGAATTCTGCTTATATGTTTAGTATTCAAAATGCACAGATGAAATATGCTAACATTTGATAATACATGTTATCAGGAGCACATAGATCAATACAATTAATCTAAAACAAAATACGTGCTTTACATTTACAAAATATTTACTACTTGGTATCCAAGCACATATGAAATATGCGAAGATTTGATAATACATGTTATCAGGACTGTTCTGCTTGTTGTTTGTCAGACGTTAGAGGCGCCATATAACTATAAATTTGAGTGGTCTTAAATAAATGTGTTACCTGTTAATTTCAGTTTTGTTATTTAATTTTACCACAAATCATTTAGTATTTGGATCCATGTATGAAGAATAATTATAAAAATTTAGAATTAATTTAGAATTTAACTAAATTTATTTGCACACATATTCTGGACAATCAGTTAGATAGCACACTAATGACTTTTATTTATATTATCTTTAAACTATATGTATAAACACATATCATTATCTCGACTGTTAAATTTTGAATGCGACGCTTAACTAAGTAATTTTATATGCAAGGAATGCATTTTTAACTTTGCCAATTATTTATGTCTGTGTTTTCTTTTTTTGGGAGACGAATGCGAATTTATTATCCTATTAATCTTAATCACGGTGTTGTGTAATGTGATCATTTTTATGTCGTTGAACGTGCTTTTAATTATTCATATATGCACATAAAAATATAAAATGTAAATCTTTAGATTGTCTTGAATTCATAGAATGTTTGACAATATGTTTAGTTCTAAAATTCTAAAATTAGCGAACTTATTTATGTTTTGGTCCGGCTGTGTTTGTTACACAGTAAATTGAATAACTTATAAAGTTTTTAAGTTAAACAAATGTGTCTCACATTTGCTACATAAGGAAGGTTAAATAATAATTCACATGATTTAATTCTGTTGATATAGCTACTGACGAATTTATTGATTAGTTGCACTCCATCATATAGTAGTTCATATTCTACGGTAATTTAGTCAAGAAAACATTTGAATCTCTTGATTTTCGGAATCGGGAAACGGAATAATTGTAAAATTTTGGATGTTGCTTATATCGTGATACACAATGTAGAATTTTATGGCCTATGTTCAGGTGCGTAGGTATGTATATGAACAATAACATGATTTCTAACTGATCACTTTGAAGATCTCGATTTCGATTACGACACTTGTTTGCTATCACAAATTTGAGGTAGCCAAGTAGATAAAGTAGAATACTTCCAATATTTGAGTTTTTTTTTTTGACAATTGATACGGAGGTTCGTTAAATGTTCGATATGATGAATAGCGTCTGATAGTCGTCGCAAATTAAAAATAATTAAAGATACTAGGCAAGGATCGTGAACAATGACTATTGTCTGTTGACAACCTATATTTTCGCATAGATTAAAGGTCGATAATGATGGTGATGTCATCTTACAGTGTGACCAGTTAAATTTGACATACATTTGCAACGAATTAATGTCACATATTGCATTGTTTAAAAGAATTTGCCTTAACTTATCCTCCATCGGATATGATGCGTGTGTGTTCCTTATGTACATGTTTATCAACTGACCTCTGACAAAGTCCTGACTAAATCATTTGAGTACAAATTTTGTATGAATATTAAATTCTAAATATGCATACGTAGACTCAAGTATTTACCAACAATAATTTATTTTTATCAAAATGTTCCTACTTTTTAAATGCTTTGTAAAATTGTCAAGTAAAGTCAAGGGTACTTAGGATTTAATTCCTATTTATTTAAATATTATATTTATTCAATTTTATTTATTTTGATAATTTGAATTAATATGTACAAATAATAATATAATAATAATATAATATAATATATAATATATAAAATATTGGTATAAATAAGCAATTTAACGTTTTATTTTTATCAACAAACATGTAGTTTTACTTTCCTGGAATTCTTCGCGATTGTTTAGCTGTTTACGGTGATAAGAAATTTTCACAATTTCTTCATTTTGATCAAATAAATTCTGTATTCAACTGCAGCTACTTTATACTTTCCAAATCTTATTTATATGTATTTCAATTTTAATATTATTAATCAAACTTATTCTGAATGTTCGTCGATTTGGGTTCGTTTGTCATTAAAATCTTTTTGTTGCCTTCCACAATTATTGAAATTCCATTAACTAAGGGATTTGCAACTGATCTACGTCTTAACCCAAAAAAAACTAACTTGGTGTTGTGAATAACATGTGCGAAACTTACTGTTTGAGCAAAAAAAAAAAAACTAACCGGAAAATGGTACAGAACAGCATGTCCAATTCAATTCAATCGAATTATATGACAATGATATCAAATAAGGCACAACAAAGAAACAGAAAGACAGCGAGTAATTTAACGTGTTGCTTAAAATGCTTTTGATTCAGGTTGCTCAGAGCTCAATTAAAAGAAATCTGGATACATGAAAAGATTTCGCTATAAGTCCATCTAAAATTCGACTAAGCACCCGTTGATGTTAATATTGCATAAGTTAAAATTGACTTTGACTACATAATATCTGTATTATCATCCGATAATATATATTTTAACTGAATTGAAAGCGCAGCTTATAATCGAGTTGGCGACTAACATAGTTATACACGATAGTATCAGTTAAGCATTGAAACCGAATATTCGTAATTAACAGACTTGTTTCAGAGTTAGCGTGAATAATAGTCGAACAAAAATCTCAACGCCTATTTAACTAGTATTCCAATTCTTTCGATATCCGCAGCATAGTAAATGTTTCGGTTACTAATAGCTCTACATTCATCCATATATCTACTGGCACCCGTTAGTAATCAAAAAACTTTAGCATTCGAATACTTTCCATTTAATGTGAGGATATTGTGGCCACGTCGCAAATGCATATATCATTAAAGGTCAACAGAGTTGTTTGGAACGCAGGAATTTTATCTTTTCATTGAGTTTATCGAGCCCCTTGTGTATAGTGATTTGAAAAATTTCTTTTGAAATCTCATCTATGTGCGGGCCTAATTTAATTGTGTTGTTGAATCGTATTTCTTGCTCTATTTGGGTACGAGTCACCGTGTTCTGCGGGCCAGTACCCCATTAAATACTATAACATTACATTTAGAATAATTTATTTTTAACTTTCACCGTTGCCGTCATTTATTTATAATGTTCAAGTTTACATTCATGATGTTAGGTGCAGAGGCTATGTGGAAATATGAAGCAAGTATTAAAATATCATCAGCATATTGAAACTTGTTTATGGGATTGACAATTGTTGTGTCCGAATTTAGTGGTAAGAATGGGCGATTCCCAAGTAAAATCAGCAATGTATAGTGTGTACAGGATAGTCGCCTAAATTGAACCCTGTAAACCGCCAGCCGTTATTGTAAACGGATAGGACATACGATACGAACTATAAATGTTCAATTACGATGTCGAATGATTTTTCACAGTCAAGAGTTGCCACACAACGGTTAATTAGCGATTTTAGATTGGTGTTATGATCATGTCTAGCATGCCTATCAAATTAGAATCTTTTAAATATTAGTTAAGACAGGTCTGATAGTAGTAAAATGGGACGTTAATTACATATATTTGTGGGGACTTGTCCGGTTTGAGAATTGAAATGATTTTTGTGCATTTCCAGATTCCCGGGTATATACACATTGTTAAATGCACTATTCAATGCATACATAAGAACCAGACAAATTTGTTTGAGGATCTTTTGTTGACTCGATTTGAATAACTATCAGGTTGTCTTGCTTTTTTTATTATTTGCAGATTTAATGATAGACCGCAGTTCATCCGTTGTTAGGAATCGTGTAGTGATAGTCTATATATATTCATGAGATGAAAAACTTACTACGTATTATAGCATTGATTTTTGAATAAATTGCAGAATCGAAGTCTAATAGTCTATCAGGCGCACGGCAGAAATCATTTGTTAGCAACCGGTTTTACACGAAATGTAAATTGTCTATCACCGATGATATCATCATTTTCTTTGTGGATATTTGCAAAATGTTTTGCAAATTTATTAGCAATGATTTCGGGACTATAGTGTTGAATTCGTTGCAAATATGATGTCTCTACTGCTAATTCCAAGTATATCTTTGTGTAAATATTATGACCAAGTCGAATGTTACCTAATGAATATGTTAGTTATGAAAACGACATGTTGTTTATTCGTAGTTCATTGGTACAAACATTTATCAACGATTGCTTTTAGTTAATAACATATAGATTTGTATTAATTAATGTTTGTTTAACATCATTCAATATTAGATTTATCTGTGGTTATTAATTATTAACATTTGTTTGTGCTTTTTGTGAGTTATTGTTTCGTCTCTAAATATTCACAACCTGTTTTCCACTTTTAACATAATTTTCATAGAATAATCTTCAATATAAATTATGTTTTTTTGTGACGGGTAATTTCAAAGATTTTAAAATTTTCACTAATGTGTTTTCAAGGCGTACTTGTGATTGTAATTTCAAATATTTAAATTTTTATAAATTAACCCATACTAATGTAGTTAGGATGATTTACATCCTTCCAGTATTAATATTATTCTATAGACAATAAATCTTCGTATCTTTTTTTATCTATAACTAATATCACAATTGTCATTCCCAGTATACTTCTGATATGCTATGAGCACATTGCGATAAGATTCTCATACTCTTACAAATTAGAACTTATTAATCAGCTGGTGAATGGGCTGTTTATGTCAATTTTATGGCGATGATAATGGTCGTAAATATAGGTAATGTAGATCTTGTGTTTTTGAAATGCCAAATTAATATCGTAATACCACAATTAAACCGTAACGATTTAGATGATATGTATTCCATTAGATGTTGTTTAAATTGCAATATAGCCCTATAAGCAAATGTTACAGTGATCTGTTCTATGAAATACTAATATCTAAACTTTAATATCGCTCGATACTATATATTTATTTCTCAGTTAATAATAGCCAATTTATTATTTATGATATATGAAATTAATTGAATTTCTATAGTTGAATTCAATTTAAAGTCAAAATTTTATTTCGGTTAATTTATTATTTTAAATTACAGATATTTTGCCATTGCTTTCAATTATCATTGAGTCTTTTTTCGTAAATCAATCATGAGATACAAGATCGTTTTTCGAACAAAATAATTATTTAGGTTCTATCATTCGAAATTATTTATTTAACCAATTTTAATAGATATGTATCCGACATCTCTATTGTATTTTATATTAAGAATTCTGTTAATAATTACATGTGCTAGGTATTTTCATTCAATAATTCATTGGAACTAATAAAAAAATTACTTGTTAATAAAATGATTTCGAGTGTATTATTATTGGTGTTATTGGTTTTTGATTTTTTTAAAAACATTTTTTATGAATGGAAATGATTGATTGTCGAAATTTTGAAGTAATTTGATTTTGTCTACCAAATCAACATCACTTTAAATATATACATTATTGCCATTGTCTATAAACTACGCAATTTTTAACCATTTAATTATATGGTGGTAAGTAACCGACCTACCCAGAAAAAAAAATTATTGTAATATTTTTCAAATGTTTTTAGGTCCTGGGAACGAAGTTCCAAGGGTCTATTGTATTTGATTCCGTTCATGTAACGCCAAGAAATAAA
>JANSTX010054412.1:0-11022 GCA_027564355.1 Penthetria funebris | reverse complement strand
GAGTGTTAAATGTAAATCAGCAAGAATACCAAAAAAAAAAAAAAATATTTTGTTAATCCTATATTCGTGCAGCATACAATGCCCTTACCAGAATACTTGATGCCATCATTCGCGACAGCGAAAATCATATCTACATCTTCAACATTGCCTTAAAATATAATATTAACTAAAAAGATTCATAATTGACGTAACTGCAGCATCTTTAATTAGTAATACATTGAAGAATGTCAAACCTTTGAAAAATAGATTTTTTATTCATTATACATTAAAATAATAAATTGTATGCACAATTTAATTACACTAATTTTAGTAAGAGGTTGTGATGAGTGTAGTGTAAAGAATAGTTTAACCGATTATTTGAAATTACTTTAAATGATGATTTGTAAAATCAATAATTACAGGGTATTATAATATTGTGTGTTTAGATATACATGTTCAATGACGCCAAAAGGCCGCACACAATGGCCGGACGATGTTAAAAATTATGTTAGTATCCAAATATACTGTGAAAAATTAAATTAGTAGGCTAAAGATGGTAGAGTAGTGTAAAAGTTACATAGATTGTTGGTCAGGTGTTTACATACCAAGCCCACAAACAAGGAATTCTAATATACCACGCACACCATAATTAATATATATCCTGTGATCGTATTTTCGGTGGTATCGCAGTTAAGGTCAACATAAGTTGACCAATCGCATGATGTTAGTCGGCTGCTCAATTCCTCAACACCGAATTTTTTATACATAAATACCAAAACTTTATTATTAAATACAACAAATAGTTAAGTGCAATTTAGGTACAATAAAAGAAAATCTGCTTAAATTTGATATCAACACTTTCAAGGTTTAAATTTATTTAATATTTACAATTAATTGCACTTTATTTGTTAACGAATGTATATTTAATAACCTTTTTATTTCTTAATAAAATTTATTTTTTAGTATTAAATTTCTACTATTAAAATCTTTTTTTTTTGTAATTAACATTTAATTTATATATTGATTTGTTACCATTTTTTATATGAAAATAAATGTTGCTGAATGTCAATTCTAAGAAAAAAAAAAAAGATTATAAAATTAATGCATAATTTTATATGGAAATAATTTAATTAATTAAATTATGGTACAAACATTGGATTAAAATTTACTACAATTTATTAAATTATTCATTATTGAATTTATTATGGGAAATTATAAATTATTGATCTGTTCCCCCATTATGCCAAATATTATCAGAAGATATGCATATCGATTTATAATAATTATTTTTATTTCATGGAATTTTTTGTATATGTAAAAACTACTGAATATTATACAAATGATGAATGTATGGTTGTAGGTTTTTAATAATCTATCAATTAAATATTTATTATTTTGATCTATAAATCAATCATTGTATGGTATTGAATATCATTAATTATGAATTTACTTGAACAAATACAAGTTTTATTAAAGAAGTATGTATATAATTATATATGCATCATAATAAGAGAATATTTATAAAGAAGTAGATTAAAATTAATTGTTTTTCTATATACGATACTGACTGTAGTGTATAATAAAGTCAGTCTTTTTTGTTCGATTCTTTCATGAAACTAAATTGAAATTGTAACAGTTTTTATCACTAAAAGTCAGCATTCAATTAAATCGGACTTATATATATCAAATTATATCTTAAGTTTGATTCTGGCAGATAAATGCGAAGTTTCCAATCTGTGACATAGATACTGCTGATTTCGATAGTTCATACATCATATACTAAGTAATTAAATCTTATATGCTTTAGTACGTAGGAAAATGCTCTAATTATATCACGAATTGTGTAGCTGACAAATATGTCAAATGTAAATAATTATAAACTTTTTGTTAGAAAAAAAATCAAATATGGGTAAATCATTAACTCCATCCATGCAAGTGTATCGAAAACCATATTTTTGCCCCTACCACATGCAGGATAAATGTGGTAGGGGCAAATATATGGTTTTCGATGCACTTGCATGGATGGAGTTAAAATTGGAGGTCGGAAAATTCTAGTGGCATTTAGTCAAATTAGATTTGAGACTGTTTCAGAGCATTTTTTTCTATTACGATATTTTCTCATTCCTAGAATGATATAAGCATATGAATGTATGTAATTTTTATAGAGGGATCAACAAACCCTCATCGTGAATTTAATTTTTTTTTCTCATTTTTAATGCAAACAACGAAGAAAATATATAACATTAAGAATAAAAACAGTTTTAAATTTAAAATCTAAATCTACGCCAATATGCATGCAGGAAGAAATACGAAGTACTTAACTTACATAATTACATGTTATTACATAGTACATAATTTAATTATATATTAAGTTCATTATGAAGTTTCTAATGGTTTCTCAAAAAGGCAACTTTATGGTAATTTATTTTCACGTTTGTTATAGGAAGAAAAAAGCCCGTAATTACAGATGCTATAACATGTGTCGTATTTAATGAAGATTTGCGATCTATCAAGTTTTGATGGTTCTATTGAGAACATAAAAGTTAATGTATTTATTTTTTTTTTTTGTAAATTTATCATAAAATTATGATTCCTCTTTCAATATAATTTTTTTTATCATCTTAGTATATAATGCGACCTTTCACTACCCTATATAATCCTTTACCACTCTATATATACATTATCCAATTTTAACATACATAAAAACTCGCGTAATTTGAATAATATATTCAAATTACATGAGTTAAGATATACCATAAATTTCAAAACGAAATGTGGGAAATCGAGAAAAAACACATTCAATGTAATGAAATTTTTGTGTCATCTATCAAATAAAACTATTGGAAAGTTATTTTAAAAGGAAACTTAAACTTTTCTGCATAGTTTTGTTGAATGACAAGGATATTATGTCATCATCGCCTATCACTATGAATTCGCTTTGATAGTTTTATATGAGGTGGAATGGTTATCGTAATTTCACATAACACTGAAATTTCGTATTGAGATTTTGTAGAATTTTGTAAAGTGGTTATCATCAGCTAAAGTTTATGACCTGTGGTTCGATTTTGATTGCAAATTTGACATTTCAATTCTTTAAATTTTGTTTGAGATAACGAAATTCATTAGATTCGTTAAAATGATTATATTTAAAGAATTTTATTTAATTTGAACGTGACATTTCTGTCTTCACAAGTTCTGTAATCGTTATTTTCAAGAAATAAACTAGTAAATTGACATCTGTAGACTTTTTCCTTGGGAACTTTATGAAGTCATTAATTTATGCCAACAAACAACGTACATTTGAAAAAAAAAACATAATATAATACTTTGTACCATCGATAAAATAAATCTTTGGACTGATTGATTTGCATACATTTTTTCTCCTATGTGTTTAATTTAAAATTCAAAAAATAGTTCCGGCCTGATAATGATATTTATCATCGAAATTGGTTTTATAAAATTTTTTTTTTCAAAACATTCTCCATGAGCACAATTTTTTCACTACGATTTAGATACCTCCAAAACAAGCGTTTTAAAGGTATCAACCCTTCTTCGGGTGTCAAAAATTGTTGACCACGTAATTTATTTTTGATGTGTGAAAATAAAAACCATAAACACCATGATCATATTTTTTCTTCCTTGTACCAATTGACATGAGCCTTTTTTTTTTTTTGAGTGTTTGTCCCAACGTGTGTTTGATCCAACGAGAACAAGGTTAAATTTCTATGCATTATCTTTATCAACTATTTGAAAATTGTAGTAGTTTTCTTCGTTACCTTAAATAAATGAATATTTAAAGAATTTTATAAAGGTTATTTATGATAAAAATCGTAAATTCGAAAATTTCTTTAACTTTTTAAATAAAGAAAACGTTACATAAAAAAATTATAAATTAACGATTCTTTATCATAACGAATTCTAATCAAAATCGCACCGCTGATATGTTTATGCACTAATTCGATATGTACATTTTGTTGTTAGTTTCGATAAAATGGATTAGTATAAATTGTGATAAATTTACCAGTAGTAAACTGTTTATGAGGGTGGAAATGGGTTGAGTATCATATATGTGAATCCATAACTCTGACACAAAATTTTATTATAAAAAAAATTCATCTTAATCGTCAAATTTGGTATCAAAAGTTTTGTGTATTTAAGTTTTTAAACTAAAAGTACAGATAGAATTAATTATTAAAAACCTGTAGCTGGATTTGGGGCATCATGTTCCGGTATTTAGAAATATACAAATAATTAAATAGAAAAGTTAAAGATAAGAAACAGTTTCAGAGTTTAGCTGCGTAATTGGCACAACTGAAAAAAATAAAGAAACTTTAAAAGTGGTTACAGCTAGAAGAGTTACAGAAAATTAAGTGTTCTTCCACAACTTTCAACTATTAACTTTAAATTATTCTATAATTTTATTCCATTTTACTTACTATAACAATGAACAAATATAGCGAGTTGTATAAGTTGATTTATTTAAAAATTATAGTGCAAATTTAAGATTCTAATCAATTTTGATATGGTTCCTTATAAACATATATGTTTTTAATGCTTTCGGACGCAAATAAAATAATTTTTTCATAAAATTACAATAAAAAGCCCATTAGATTTTCAGTTTTTTTTTTTCCTCAATTCTTATCGCTATATACTCGTATCATATTCACATTGTGGTATATTCATATTTATGACTATAAATACAAACATATATGTATATATGTAACAATATGTTATACTCATAAATCAATTTACATACATAAAATTATACTTTTCGAGAAAACAACATTCAAGAATTACATGTAAAAAAAGATTTGAGATCTGAAAAAAATTGGTAATTTGGTTTTCTTAATATGGACAAATACGAGTACAAATTGTAAATATTAATTTTTATTTTCTAAATATATCACATAATATATATCATCCAAACCTTTACGCCTCTAGGGCGTATAGGGCGGCATTACAATGTTAATTTACAGATTCAAGGAAAATATAGGATCAGTCATAATTATCCAGTTATACATTTGAATACCTAATTTGTTGTTTTTTCAACCAGTCGATAATCACGACATCATCATTTTAGCCTCGATCACCTACCATTACCGTGATCAAGTTACCGATGACACCGCATGGAGGTTAATATTGGTTGAGTAACCTCGATGATAGTCGGCCACTCTATTCGTCACCACTTAATATATATACATAGTGTATATTTATAAATTTAAATTAATATGTATAATTTGCGTCACCTGCAACTATGTATATTTAAATTAAATGTTTATATATATAAATAATATATATAATTAGTATATATATTCATAGTTGCAAGTGACGCAAATTATTCATATCAATTTAAATTGGCAGAATTTAAATTATGTTCAAACTTTATTTCCCATTTATTGATGCAACAATTTTTTATGCAATAAAACTTGAATTTATTATATTCATATAAAAAATGGTTTCAAGGTTCAATTTTAATCAGAAGCAAACATCAATGCACAAATTTTATAGTTAATTGTAGTTCAATGTAAAGGAACACAAAAAATTGATTCAAATTTCTAGAATTTTACAATTATTACTACGTATTTTTGAATTTTATTTATTATAATATTATGGTTTAGATATCGTGGTGACGTGAGGTCCACGCCACATAGGGGACTAATATGATTGTTAAGGAGGTCAATCAGAAAATGGAATTGTCCAGAGTTTAAAAGCAACCGTGTACTGCGGTATCAATTATAGTTATCAAATTCCCATACTAATCGCTAAATTAGGAAAAAATGACACTAAAGGCGAGAATTTAATCCAACCATCAATATATATCAACATTTATTATAAAGAATCTGGAAAAAGATGACAAAGACGTGAAAGCTACGCAAATTCAGTAACAAATATTGTTAGCAAAAGAATAGATGAAATGAGTTGTTATTGAAATATTGTTGAAAATTGTTGAAAAACTAAAAACTAGAATATTGAGAGCCGTATTGATACCTTACGTAAGCTATAATGATAAAGATGAATTTGCTGAAGAATTGTTGTTCTATAAATCATTAGAAAGCACCACTACCTCCAAAGATAGGGAAAACTTGATAGCTAAAAATATTTCGTCTGTTCTAATTGAAGTACAACATTTAGTTATAAAGTGTATCAATACTATAAAACTAATAATGTCAAATGTGAGCGTCTCTTCAAGCTATTTTGTGAATAAAAAAATACACACTATGTGTGAGACTTTAACTTAACACTGAAGTAAGATGATTCTCGAAACTGACAAACCAAAAATACAGAATCTGTTAAAAGTGAATTGTAAATCATTTGTGAGTTATTTAGCCGATAACTTTGAAAACTTAAATTATATTAAAAAGTCAACTTTATGGAACAAATAAAACTCTTGTCGATACAAAAGCGAAGAAAAATTTGGTTTCAGTATATTTATCGAATCATGTCAGGAAAATATTTGAAACAAAAATTTTGAAAAGTTTTATTGGCTCCAAAAATGAGCTATACTTGTTATTGTCGATTATCTGAAAATTCTATCTGTTAATTTAACAAAAAGATTTTCTGATTTGAATTGATTTTCTATAACTTGGATGATGCAGTCAAATGTTAATGGAGTTATCTGTCAAAGTAGTAAGAAGCACTTGCAGAAATGCAAAATGATGAATCAATTAAAACTTTAGTTAATATAAAACGAATGATGGCTTGGCTTCGTGAGGAAACAGAAATCAAATATCCAAATTCAACGAAATGTGCAAGAAAGCTACCGTTTACATCAACATATTTATAGCTAAATGTGAATTTAGTGCAATAAGTGATTGCTGCTAGAAACAAAAAAAGAAAACGACGCAACGGCGACACTTCAGTTTGAAGTTCACTATTTCAAACCAAACATAAAATCTCTTTGCAGCAAGCATATCAAGCGCAAGGATCTCATTAAATTTCAATACTAAACAATTACTAATAAGCAAAATAATATAGAAACATGTGTCATTAAAATTATTTTAAAATTGAATTTCAGTTCTCCAATATATGCTTAAAAATTCACTTACTATGTTTTCTCAATAATTTCCTTGTGCTTTATTCCCAAAACCTTACCATTTAAGTTTCTTCAAGTGAACTGTTTAATTTTTGAATACTAAAAATTATGAATATATTACATAGGGGAACATAAGAATTTGGAAAACAATGTGTTAATCGGTCAATTAATTCAATTTAAACGATCTTTAATTTACGTGAGGCACCAACGAACAATCGCCATTGTTATTCTCTGGCTAGTGCCTTCACTTCATTGAATCGCCAATCACTGCTACAAGATCGGTCCATCTATTACCTTGTGGATTCCAGTCAAGTGCGTTTTGTGCAATAACGTCGACAGGTCGCCTCACTGTATGGCTGAGGGAAATATTGATGAAAACATGAATGTTAATTGTCACCTTCCAAGTATCAAATATCATCAACCTTTCCACTATGCAATATTACATATTGTGAATCATGATATAGAACGCGGATCATGTTCATCAGTTTGGACGGTATTCTATAACTTTCTGTAATTGTCCACTTCACACTACGATCAATACTATCGTATGATTGCTTAAAATACAAATAGCCAATACCATATAAAATGGTGTTGCCAATTTAACTGTTCAATAATAATTCTTAATGTATTGATATGGTCTGTGCCAGATCTATCAGACCTATTCCCGTCGATTACCTGCACTTGTGAAACTGAATTGATCCTTTCGTGCACTAACACAGCTACAATCTTATTCATAGTTAATAGTGATACCATCCAATTTCGGCATATACTCAAGTTGCCCTATTTCAGTCATTTAATTTATAAACCCTCTTTTCATAAGGTTGGAATATAATCGAAGTAAATTTTTCTCCCGATTTCCTTTTACTGAATCTTGTGCAATCCAAGAATATCGAGTTTGCGCCTCTTCAACTCTTGAGGCCTTCAGCGTCAATTGTCAGTTTCGTCGGTTCAAATATTGTTCTAACGTTGTAGATACCAAATCGCGTCCGTTTTCGTACGCCAAATATCGCCATCGTGTTTCTAATAAATCCAAAGCCATTTTTCACTTGTGTAATTAATAAGTATTTAATGTTATTCTTTATATATTTAAACTTCTAATTATAAATTCATTGCATTGCTTGGAATAAAATGTTTATTGCCTCCCTAAATTATTATGATTTTGTAAAATATTGATTACCATAAAATGTACAATATACATCTTCTATCGAGACTTAAATTCAACCCTTTTTCCTTCTCAAGATTCATTTCTCTTATAAAATTTCAACATGTTGCAGTTAAATTAAGAAATTATTACAACCAAATACTACAAATATCAAACAAGTGAAATTAATAAAAAAAAAATACATTTTTATTTAAATAAAAATGGTGAATAAACGATTTGAATTACATATATTTGAAATCAACAAACAAGTTTGTTTACAATTTTTTATTTTATCTCAATTAAAATTAAATAATTCTAAATTTTAAGTTAAAAGTTGATATGAAAAATAATAAAAAAAAATTATATATAAAAGAAAACGATATTACAATTTGGATAAACATGAACATTTTATTGACATAATTGTTAAGGAAGAATTAAGATAATTTCTTTTGATAGTGACACGCGACATACTGAGGGCCTTAAAAGATAAAATAATTTTATGTAAACAATTTAATGTTTTCAAATTTTCAATAAATATTATAATACTACATTCAGCTTACAAGTTTTAAAAAAGATATCATTGTAAAGGTTAGTGTATAGCTTCTATAGAAGTTATTTGTTGTTTATAACATCGAAATATACTTGCTATGTTGTGTAAATCGATTAGAAATTAAGTTATAGCTTCGAATTTAAGATATCTAAAAAAAAAAAAAACTAACAAATATGTGCTCAAGGATCTACTCAATTGATGATGACATCACACACAAATTAATATCCATTATTGAACAATCATATTGTTAAACAATCCGATGTTATCGATGTTATACTGTTTAACGTTGCCGCAGACATCAGGTTAATCTATGGAGAAAAACGTACGCATTTTGGAGTTTTTAATCAAACATACCATAAAATAAATGGAGATGTCATAAATGCAGCAATTATAGTACCGAGTATTAGAAATGTTGTCTGCCACAATGCTACATATTTACGGTATGACTACAATTCAGTTACTATCGGCAAATTTCCACAAAAAAAAAAGCGTTCTTCTGACCCATACAATTATAGACCTATACACATTACCTCATGTTTTACTGAAAATCTTGGAAAAAAATTATTAACTTCAACATCATATCATATATTTGCAAATTTGTTATCTAACAATATTATTCATGATCGTCAATACGGTTTTTGGTATAGGAGATCAATAGAATATGGCGTACGGTGACTATAGTTGGAAATAGCGAAACTAGATTGGTTTCATATATAAGGTTTTTTTTACAGAGGTTCTTATGTAATTAATTTCGATTTGAGAAATTTAATCGCAAACTTTCAGGAAGTGTTTTCAATATTCATGTTGCTTCGGATAACATTACTTCTGACCAACATTGATATAGGAGTTCCGCAGGATGTGGTTCTATTCCCTATTCTTTCTCTTCAATTTTTAATATTGACCTCTGAACCTAAATCGTAATTCACAGTAATGCTGATATCTGGCATAATTTCAATTATTTCATTAAAAGCTCAACTTGACCATAACCAATACTTTGCATTAAAATATGAACTACTCTCTTGACAGTGATTTAAAGTTAATTTTTGATTGCCAATGTTTGTGTTCTTGCTAATCCTTTGACTCTTGGTTCTGTCGGCATCAATTCCAAATTCTACAAGAGCACTTGAGTTTCTTTCATTGTTGTAAAAAACATTTAAATTCAGAAAATGTTGCCATTATAAAAAAAAATGTATATACATATAAAGACCTTTAATGGAGCACGATTTACAAATTTTGGTCTGAGCTCCTGTGACCAATATTAGTCAAATCAACAGAATTCAAAAACGAACTTTTCAAATTAGATCTAGGTGATAATATTGTACATCGCAGTATATCAATGTGGGAACGATTTCTTTATTCTATATTCTATATTCTATCGCAACTATTACATCCAATTGGTCACTCTATACTGGGATTGAAATGTAGTGCGGTTAAATTATAAATAAAATATATTATAAAATTGTGATTTGAACTTTTAAATACGATGATCAGGGTATAATTACAAGTATTTTTGTAAACAAATTAAATTTATTAATTTAGTGTTATTTTTCGATTATTTATTCTGGGTTTGTGTTTAATTGATATTATTTGAATTCTAATAAAATTTCATAGTTCAGCATAGGGGCGTGATTTTGCATTTTACATTAGTTAAGCAATTAATAATTGATTAAAAGTACTTTTTTTATAACCATAATAATTTTCTATAGTTCGATCCAATGTATAAATTGTCATAATTAAATAAATAATAGCAAAATTCACATTAATTCACAACTTAACAACTTATTGTTTATATAAAGCCAAAATATCAAAATCAAAAGATATTTGCAGTTATCTACAAGAAAATACAGTAAATAATACTAAATTAAAAGTACTACAATGAGCAAGAAATATTAAGCGAATTTAACTGATTTCAAAATAATTTAGATGCAACGTTACTAATGACTACCGATGGTACAAATACTATTTAAAGTTATTGATGCGAGAAATATTGTAGATCGTCGTAACTAAACCATTATTATTTTAATTTCTACTTTGCTAAACATAATTTATCTTCATTGTTGATAGATTTCCGTTGAAATTCTAGAAGTCCTTTAGAAATCTATGATTATATCGACAAAACAATACTATGGTCAATTCATTAAAATATTCAGTGACTATATAATTTAGAGATATTTTACAGATTACGTAAAATTAATTTATTAAATACAAATGTGTATATAATTGAAGACAAATAACGACTGTATTTATTTATTTTAATATCGTTATATTTTCCTTGCATGCTAATAATAACTTCAAGAAACCTTGTATAATTGAAGAAAA
>JANSTX010054411.1:0-11023 GCA_027564355.1 Penthetria funebris | reverse complement strand
GAAATAACTGTTTATATATTCAAATTTCGGAAACGAAACCAACATTCTTTTTAATATATTTAAAACAATTGATGAATGGAAACACTTTAGGCATTGACATCTTAACAACAGAGCAGCATCTCGTTTACAGTCAATGATTTTCAATGACATAAATTTACTTACTCATTTTTGTATCGATACAATCCTTTTATTATACATCCGACTATATGGATATCAAAAAAAACTTGCATAGTTTATTTGTGTTACTTTAAGGCCAAGTAATATGTCAATAATAAATACTTCAAATGGAGCAACAAAATATGCTCGTTAGCTTCGTCATTTACCCAGTTAACGTTTTGCAAATTAAAATCACCACCAATAACATAAACTAAATAAAAATTTGATTAAATGTACCAACGTTAACTTTAACACACAAACATTTTACAGAAGTTAGTTTTGGCAATGGCAATGAGCTCGGTACAAAGTCTAATGTTAGTTGAAATTAATACTTCAACAAATTTTTTTTTACCAGCATCTGCGGAAAGATCACAACGATAGACAATAAAATCAAAATGAATAGAATTTACGGTTTTGAAAAATTCATTTATGTTGGTACGTAGATCCTGTACTGATATTAAATTTGAAATTTGGTGCGATAAGTCATTTCACGAACAACAGTTGCAAGACTGTATAACATTAGACGATATTTGCCGTTTGTTCTTGACAAACGTTGTCACCTCATCTGTAGTTGTTTCTGGAGTCAGTCTTGAAATATAACATATTAGAATGAAAAAACTGACCACAAATTCACTAAATGGTACAAGTGTGTGGTATTTTAATTATTCTCTTAGATTAAATTAGTTTGTTCAAGTTAAAAGTTAATGCACTAAATATTGAGTATATATAAATAACTTCACAGGCTACTTGTTCCATAAATAGCGATCTGTTACATCAATTCATTAACTAATGTAGTCTTAAGTATATTGTATTTTATTTAATTTAATTAATGGACCTAAAGTAAATTCAATAATTCGTACAATTATGTCAACAAAACAAATAGCACATTTCGTACTATAGATATAATATACAATATTTTCAATATATAATATTAATTTCAATAAATACAATTTATTTCCATCATCATTTTTCTAATTTCAATAATCAAAGACATTTCTCTTCTCCCATGCAATGTCAGTATCTTCCAAACTATAACAATTTTCTTAAGGGTTACTTGGAATTTTGCCAACAAGCCATAATAATTTCTAAAACAATACTAGCATATTGTACAGAATGGCCGTAGTACGGTGTACGATTTCGTTATATCATCTCATTATTTATTATATATTCTTATACTTAAATTCTTGAATCTGAAGAATAGTATGGTTTTGTACAACAAATAACATAGACAAGTAACATATATGTATATGGTGTTAATTGGCGATAATGAAACAATGTATCCAAAGATAAAGTTACCGTATATTATACACAAATAGCCTCAATAATTAATTTTAATAAGATATGGTTTACAAATGGAGTAGCCGACTACACATTTTAATTTAAAAAAATAATGTAATTGTAAAACCATACATGATATGGCGATGAAGGTGGCGCAGTATAGACTACTTTGTTATACCGTGATCGAAACAGAAATAATCAAATAGACTTAACGACCGAAGTGTGGAAGAATTAATCAATGTTAGACTAAGATAAGATTTTTAAAAAATGCACAGATTCGCATCGCATGCATTGAAGTGTCTATAGTATTGTGAGTACCAGAAAAAGCATCTCACAAATTTACATCGATGTTGATAATTATTGTGTTGCATTTTTAGGCCCTCGTAAATGTATTCATGGTTTTGTTCGACGTTATACACAAGTTGCGCATCAATATTGGATCGTTGATGATATAGAATCAATAAATCATCATAATTATATAGTCTATCACTAATATCTACAACTACATTAGATGTTTGATCCTATGGTTTATCGGCTCGCCAAATCTAAAAATAGGATTTTCGAACTCTCTTATTTTGGTTAAAAATGTCAATGCCTGTTTAACCAGCACTCAAATAATTCTTTTGACACCCGCAACATGGTAAATTCTTCGGTTACTAATATGTCTATATTCACCCCTAGTCCTTCTGGCACTCGTTAGTAATCGAAAAGCTTTTTCCGTTCCAGAATTCGAGTTTTCCATTTGATGTGAGAATATGGCGGACCAGAACGCAAATACATATGTTATTAAAGGACGAATAAGTAGTTTGAAGCAAAAAGATTTTTAACTTTTTATCCAGTTTACTTGCTTTTTTTTTTTTTTTGATTGAGGCCATTGAGTGTAGTGATCTGAATATTTTCTTTGAAAGCTCATCTATGTGCGAGACGAATTTAAGAGTATTGATGAATCGTATAAAAGGACACTATATGTCATTGAGCAAAAAACAGCAGTGAAATTTACAGCATAATGACAGCAAAAGGTTGCTGAAATAGTTTTAATATTGGAACCCATTATTGTGTAAAGAATAGCATAATTCTGGGATTGGTACATCACACAGTTTTTTTTTCTAATCATATTGAGTTATCGAATTACAGACATCATTATATTATGTTGTTCGCCTCTTGATCGCCTTATGATATGGATAATTCTTGAAAGGTATATAATACCATTCCAATTGACGGTATTTATCTTGAATCGCAGTATAAAATCTTGCACTAATTTACTTTATCATCTCACATGTTTGTACTTTAAAAATGTCAAACAGTGATTCAATGGAAATCAATACTCAAAAATTGTTTTCAATGGTTAAAGCACCATTGATAACAAATTTTTCGATAAACACTTATTATCGGATAATCGGACAATCGGACATTTTTAGATTGGTTTATGACTCAGTTGAACAATAAATTACATGGTATTGGGGTAAACATAAATATTAGCATATGAAATAGGAGCATTTCATAGACAAAACCAAAGAAGATTGATTTATCTATGGCATGATCGTCCTTAAGTTGATAATACAAATAAATGCAGTAGAGATCTACAAATGTTTAGTAACAGTGGTGCTGAAAAATATATCTAAAATATTATTTATGATTAGGACTTAAGATAGGACACCTGCTGTATTTCATTCAAAAGTAGATGAAAAAATTGTTATATTTTTCTTCCGGATATTCTAATTTATATGATATATGCAGCCCTTGAGGTATAAAAGTTGAGATAATTATGATGATTGTATATGGCTAAAAGTTTTGGATAGTGATGATTAATATCAGTAGTTTAGACACATATTTTTGGCGAAATACTATATACTTTGGATTTGTAGTGATTTTTGAATTTTGAGGCAATGGACACAGTTATCAGATGATAAAAATGGAATTGCATGATATCGCAACATATACCACTCGTATCTTCATGGCAAAAGAACACCTGGTCGATTAAAATTAGAATATAGAGTGAAGTGTAGGTGCTAGTTAGAAATCGTGAACAATATTAATGAATTTGATTAGGATTGGAATATATATAGTATATACTTACAAATCAACAATTGTTTTATACATAACATTGTACACGAACGACTATAAGACTATATATATATAAAAAAAATGCTCACAAAATGCATTTAATTCCATAAAAGATTCAATGCCCATAAAAATACAATATATTTGTTTACTTTTTACAGGAATTTGCAAACGATAATAAACCTATTTACATGTAATCATAGGTGTTAGAGTAGCAAATGATATAATTTCGGTTTCCTCATCAAGTGCGATTTAATTTACATTCCCTTTTATCCACCTACAATAAACGATGTATTACATATAAATTACTTGTATATAAATTGGATAATTAAAATAATTGCATAAGTCCAGTCTAATTAGTACTAATTTAATTTAGATTATAACACTTAAATGATTAAGTAAATTATATAATATCAACAACATCTACTATATAGTCAATTACAGTAAATGGTTATATACTGGTTTTGATAAAATTTAATGTGGCTATACATGCATGAGGGTAGTTTCAAAACATGCTATTTAATGAAGTATTAACAGTTTTGAATATTATGTTTTCTTTATATATCCTCTTTATTTAACTCCATCCTTTCTGATAAAACATTTATATCACCAACCATATGCAATTTTGTACATGTCATCTTAACATTATTTACGCCTCAAATATGCATTCAGCGGCTAGTTGCCGTTTCCAATTTGCATGTAACATCAAATGTTAACTCAAATAATAAATGCAAATAATAAATTTACCAATTTGAAAATATAGAATCAATTATATACTTTTGAATATTTTTTAATAGAGTGTGAAATCTCACCTAATTTGTTGGTAGGATGCATTTTTTTTGTTCAAAAATTTGTCAAACTCGACATTAACACCATTACTGTATCGGGTAATACCTCAATGATACTCGGCTATTGAATTCGACATGAAATTGATCTTATCGACAACATCAGTATGGTTGTTTCAATAGACAATCAGAGACATAAGCTCAAACTCAGCATCTGATCCGGTTTTATAAACAAAACAATTTGAAATATTATAGACTATATATATACGTACATACGATCTTAACTACACTAGTATAGTACTGTACAATCGTATAGTAACCTAGTTTTCAATACTCTTGGCTATATGAAGTGCATAATAATACGTTCATTTCAAATTTAAATATTTTTTGCATTCAACACCGTCAAAATCCACTCATAAATACTATACAATATTCAATTTAATAGTGTCTTTATTACATCCTCCGATATAATATTGCTGTATGCAGTACCAACTCAACCCCTAAAGTATAATAGTTATTTTCACATTTTTCTTTTACTTATTTGTATAAAATATTTCTGCTACGATTCTAAGGGTATAATAAAAATTTATTTAAATTATCTGAGCGATGTTCGGTGGCACATAATACAACAATATATAGAAATTATATATATGCTTTTTACAATAGCACTAATATAATATTCTAGATTATATACTTGCTATCTAGTTTTTATTGTACCATTTTCTCTACATTTTCCATGATTTTGCTCTAGACTTATTGGACACCATAATTTTAACATTGCCTGAAAATCAGTTTTCACATAAGACATTCATGAGGGCAAACGCCCATTAAAACGAAAAATAAATTAAATGAATTTGCAGGATAGTATTATAAAAGAATGTTAAATTTTCAAAGATTTATTTCAACTTTTACTTTCATTAATTGCCACTAATTAATCAGGCCTTAATCATAAATAATTTAACAGGTATTTTATTAGAAAGCATAATCCAGGTATACCGTATGTGTACCACTTCAAACCTTTGGCTCATTTAAACATCAGTGATAATTGTGTTATATGCAAATATCTTTATCACATGACATCTGCATGTCTGCAACTCAAAACCGATAAATAAAATCGAATTAGTGTGAGTTCAAGGATATATATTATTTTATTATTTTTCACAATACAAAAATGTATTTTATTAAAATTTACTATAATCAGGCGAGCAGGAATGTCAGGTTATATTTAAATATCAAAGTTTCCCACTTTTTTTTGCTTCAGGGTATATAAAATGTTTTTACCCTGAAGTATAATAAGTGCTTCATTTGATCACTTTTTGCGACTGGTAATGTTTTACAGTTTCATCACATAAGTATTATCGTAAGACCACATAAAAGCTACTATATAAGCGGTTTTAAGTAAATAGTATATGTTTGGGAAAAATGAATACAGGATATATTATTTGCAATTTATTTAAAATTTAGTATCAGGCAGACGTTAGGTGGTACTTAAGTATTTAAATTGTGGTCGACACCTCCAGTCGGGTCATTTTCATTTCATTTTCCTTATCGCTACTCTCCTTTCACATCCCTAAATCACTATAAACCGATTTTACTAATCGTTTTTTCCGGCATTAATTTTAAATCATATCTTTTCGTATTCAATCACCATAAGTAACATACATATAAGGAGACTCATTTCGCCCGAAGTACGCTAACGAGCACCACACATAAATATGTGTTTTTCTTGTTTCCAAATTTACTATCAGGATAGCAACAAAGATTGGTGGTACACAGAAGTTTTGATAGCATAAATTTGTTATCTCTAGTTTTCTGAAATATAAATCAGATAATGGAGTCAAGTTTCCAAAATTATTTCCAATACTTTAAAGGTGTGTGCAGTAAGTTAGTTGCCTTCGTAGTTTGAAGCATTCTATATATCACTGTTATATATTTATAGAATGACAAGATATTGCTTCTTTTCCAGAAATTATTTAATTTTAAATATTTAAATGGAATGTCATCTTGACCAACTCCCAAATTTTGCAAATACTTTTCCATAGTATTTCCAACATTCTGTGGACTAATTGCATTGACGGACCTGAACATGGGATTTGGTGAAAGAGTATGCCAATGAGTATATTTATCGTTCTGCAACCAAACCTTTTGTGCATTCATCTCTTACCTAAAATATTCCAGTGGGTAGCAATTTTACATATCCACATTTTGTTCGGCAGACTCAATAAAAATTCATTCCTACTATTCCACGTAAGTATATTCGGCAAACCAAAAACGGCATTAAGTAGGTCAATTAAATTTAAATTACCATATGAAATTTATAACAATCCACTTAATTTTCATTTATTCTCGAATTTTGTTATAAATATTTCAATTTTCTAAATTAAAAGGGCATTACAATTATAGTTGAAATAAGTTATGAGAGCTTTAGGTAAAATATGCGGCCATCAATTAGTGAATATGCATGGGTAAAGTTTTCATTAATAGAAAATCAGAATAGAAAATATGTACATAGTCGTTCCATACGTTTTCCATGTGGAAAATTGGAATTTATTTTTAAATTTCAATGAATTTATTGTATTTTATATTGTAAAATTCAAAATTAATTGTAAAATTCAAAATTGCTACGAAAAGGTTGGTTTAAATATTTTTACACTTTTGAGGACAGAATGTCAAACATCTATTTATTTTATGAGCAGAAAATGGAATTGAAGGAACACATATTACTATTTGAAAAGACACACCATCATCTGTAGTTGACATACGAAAAGTATGAAATTCAAATCTTTAAGTTATATAAGACTCACATAATACATGAAATAAAATCACTTAAATCTATTGAATTAAATACCAAATTAGAAAGTAGATTTATAATTGATAATTTTTCGCTCTTGAAGGCAATCAACAATTAATGAAGTGTCAGCACAATTAGAAACTGATTAAAAGTGAATTATCATAATAATCTAAACATTTATACTTCTCAAGGGAAGATTGGGCTGCATTAAGATGATAAGATAGAGAACAGGACATTTACAGTCCATATACATACCACAATGTTTACTATTTCAGTTACATTGTCCTATTTTGTTAAATTACAGTTATCTATTGGGGTTGGTTGGTTGTTTTGTTTATTTTATTACTTCTCCTACAATTATTGTGTTGGTTAACTAAACCGGAGCTCGATCTTTCGAGCTCGAATATCATTTAAGATGTATGCAAACATTATGCTTTATTCTCTAAACTATACGAGTACTTTAACATTTCTGGAAAATTTCATGTACTATTGCCAAAATTCTCTATTCTATATATATTTGTGTATACATAAGAATAGATGAATTGGTCCCAGTAATAAAATATTTACCAAGATGATAAATTACAGTCATATTAAATTTTCACCTTCTATTATTATTATTGTGTATTTACGTGTAGAATTGTTGTTATATTCAGGCTTTATTCCGAAACTCAATAGTTATTACATTTACAAGTTTTGGGTTAATTAATCTTTTCCATACAGGAAAATGTATACATAGTACATGCTCCCGTTTATATATATATTTACATGAATTGAACAACATGAGAAAGCAGTTGCGAAAATGTAACGTTGAAAAATGAGATTGTTGTTTAGTTGTGAAGTGGAAAATTGCTTAGAAAATCGTTATAATTTTAGTAATAAAACAGATTTCCTAATAGCCATATTTTTTTCATTTGACATAGCATTTTATCATACAGTCGATGAAACATAAAATTTTTGTATATAAATAAATCATAATAAATATCTATAATATCAGTCCTTGGATCAGCCTCAAAGTTACATGAAACCTTATATAAGTTTTTTACGATATGATTTCTTATATCTGGTGAAAAAAATTGAACTCCTCCATCCACACATTACGGATAGTGGAACGTTACCTGTGAAAAGATGTGGACAATTAACGTTCATGTTGCATACTGTCTCTCTATTGGTATCTATATGCGATAGTAATTACAGAGTTCAATGATGTGTGTAGTACATAACTAGAATTGAGTTAGCGCAAAACTATAAAAAATATTGACAAAAGTATATATTACAGTAAAGTATTCGGTTCTGACAAAGCGTATACTTATCCAAATGATTTGATTTCACATTTATTATGTTACTAACATATAATACTTTGATTTTTATAATAAAAAAAGTTAAACTATAATAAGTTGAATAGACAGTTTTTTATTAGCAATATAATAAATGTAAAATCAAAACTTTTGGAATAGTATCCGCATTATCAGAAGCGATCAAAAATGTTCATAGTACGCGAATGAAATTTGGTGTCGCAAATCCCTAATTATTATTTAGATATTTGGAGGGCATATTAAATACCGTGCAAACAAGCGTTTTTTAAAAGATCACGTACAAAAACGGACATCAAACATAGTTGCAAAAATTGAAAACGATAAAGCGTCTGCTATATGAAAACGATCTATTATGGGGGATCTCGTTGGCATCAAACTAAACCTCCAGCTACTCAAAACTAGTGTATTTTATTAATTAAATGCAGATCGAATACGTTACGTATACGATACAGAATAGGAAGAAGAAGTATTGTATAATCATGTATTAATATAATCAATTTTCTTAATATATAAAATTTATTTTAAGAATTTATATATAAAAATCAATAACAAATTTAATGAACAAAGTTAAATTAATCCTACAAAGTATAAGTTTCAGGTTTCAGTAAATGACAAAGTTAGATAAAAATATAAGTTGATAAAATTTCGTTCTTATTAATTTTAAACATAAAAATAATGAAACAAAAAAAAAGGATGAACTTTAACGACCTATTTGTAATATAATACCGAAAAATACTTTTATTGTTAATGGATATATATATATATATATATATAGCTATATAGATCCTTTTTTACCTTGTTTTTATCAAACTATAGATAATAACAAAGTTTTGAAAATTTAAGTTTATATTAAGAACTTTACTATTGTTGGACCCAAATTCAGAATACACAGAAAGAAATTTATAGTAGTGCAATCATCGGGAACATCAGTTAAATGAAAGTATACATAGTTGTATTTGTAATGAATTATATTCTAATACTTTGAATAAATTTTGGCATATTGCTGGTAGTTTATTTATTATTTTTAGTTTCCTATTACGAGATTTAGATCCAATTCATGGTAATTATAAGCTAAGCATATCAAATAGCTTTTAATGGAGTAGTAAGTGTAACATCTAAACGCCGTTGGGTAATTACTATACTGATGAGAACTACTGTTTCGAAACCAGGGTCTCTCTCTCTCTCTCTCTCTCAGGATACTTAAAGCTGATTTTAATAATTTATTTCTTCAAAATTATTCGTTATTTAAGTTACACCAGCCCATGGTATAACTTCCTTTATTTTTAACTATGCTCGTATACATTAGAATGTTAATGTAATTTAAATTATTTGTTTGGGAATGTTGTGTTGAAATAAATTTTAATCAGTTCTCCCTTATCGATAATATTTATTATTAAATATAAGTACAGAATTTTATGTGAAGTATTTTTGAGTATATGACACCTAACTAACTCACTTACATACCTTTTTGGAAAATTTCTGGGAAATTTTCATCCCTTTTCATATTTTTTTCAATTACCCTTTTTTTCCTTTGCACAAAACTTTATCAAAATTTATGTAAAAAATCATACCTAATAATGTAATCATCAAGAGATCTTCACTTCTCATCTTTATTACTTTGTACAATATATATATATATGTGTACTTGTCTATAGTACCTACGTGGATACCATATACGAATTCTATATTATATACTATGTTGAATAAATGAATATACTTTCTCAAATCTTTCAGAAACATCCGTATATTTTCGATAAGAAAATCAACTAATAGGACGTAAAATTTCAATTTCAACTAAATTGGCCATTATTTAGAAGTAGATTTTTTTTCGATTTTAACATATATTTTCTGTATACATATAGTCGTATAATATGAATACAAATTGAAATGCGAATTCTATGGAACCGAAACCTAGTATTTCATTTCATTTTAAAAGCCAAATCTCTATTAGAATTGTTAAGCGTCTGGAAGTTGGGTGAACGTACAATATATATAAATATATCTAAGGACCTATAATGTGCTTAAATTTAATTCCTATATTTCTTTATTTAGTGTATTTTGTATTACTTATGTTTATGTACGACTTTCAATTACTTATATCTGTTGATGAAATAAAATCGATAATTTAAGTTAAAGAAATTATTAAGAATTTTCTACTTCTTCTTTTCATTTTTTTCTACATTTTTCTCAATAATCAATTGTATAGTGAACCCCCAATTGAGAATCCTATACCAATATACACAATAATGTTTGGATATTTTTTTTTTTGCTTTGCCTAATGATTTCATAAAAGGTTTCACTGTATGGAACTGAATTTAATTTTGATTTTATATTTTTATTATTCAATAATAATAAATAAGGAGATATTTTTAAATCTTTACAAAAAAAAATTCTTAATTTAACCATAAATAATGCGGTGTTGAAATCTACTTAAAATAAAAAAAACAATTTTTTTAAAAATAGACGTGAAATAGAAGTTAAAGTTAAAAAGATATTTACAATATCATTACTTATTCTCCCTATCTTCAATTTAAATTCTAATTTATTATATCCACCTAAGCTTATACTTATATTATCATTAACATTATAGAAGTGAACCTGTACGTAATGTATTTTTTAATTAGATTCATATTTTTGAA
>JANSTX010054410.1:0-11024 GCA_027564355.1 Penthetria funebris | reverse complement strand
TACTTACATTTCATTTTTGGGGTAACATTTTATACATGCAGATATGTGCTTACTTTAATTTTATATAATTTAGAATAATATAATAAATTAAATACAAGTTTCACACTATTTAATAAAATAAATAATTTCATTCTTAAATATAAACAGAAAATATGGAATGGAATATTTGTGTGATAATAATAATTTAAAATAGAAAAATAATGTATATTTAAATGTAAAGGTGAATGTGACTGAAAATTGCACGATATTTTGTATATATATTTGTTTTTTTTTTTTTGTTCATAATAAAATGCAATGTTTAAAAAAGAAAAAAAATAAGTTCCAAGAACATATTTATAGTCAAATATTCTACATTAAAATACTGATTTTTCTATACACGTTGAATTTCAAATAATTTAACTTCAGTATCATACCATACAGCAGGTTCGACATTTCTAAGTTAAAAATATGAAATTACTGTTTGTTAACGTAATGCTATATTTTAAATTAATAATAATAAATACCTTAAATATATAACACCCCACATATATGTACGAAACCAAGCTGTTGTGCCATTATTTGCCTGATATTTTCGTATTAAAATTGGATGTGGTACAGGCAATAGACCAACTAAAGTTCCATGTTGAAGAAATTTTAAAATTTCCGATTCATCTGTTAATCCTCTGTTGAAATTCAATTACAAAAAAAAAATATTAACAAATTGTAAATTTTAATTTATTATTTAGTTAAAAAAAAAAAAAAAATTACTTACTTGTCAATACAAATTTTTTCAACTTGAGGTACTAAAACTTGAAGAAGTCGCATAATTGTTTGTAATGGTAATTTAACACGCCATGATGATACCCATTCTGGTGTTGGATTCCAATTATGTGAATTTATCTGAAGATTTGCTGGTGTAACACGAATACTGCCACGCTAAAATTATATTCAATATGTGAAATACAATGTACAGAAAATCATTATTTAAATAGCTAATACTTAAAAGCATAAAAAGCATTGCAAATTTAAAAAAAAAAAAAAAAAAAACATAATTTATTTATCCCATAAATTATTTACATTTTTCTAAAGACAAGAAGAAACTATTTATTACATAGTTGTATATGATAATGTGAACCCACTAATTATTTTTATTTCTCTTTCACTATTATCTAATAGAATATCAGTTTTTAAAATAACATACCAATAGGTTTGAAAATTTAAATAATAATTTAACATTAAAAATACCATATTATTTTACGCTATATAGAATTTGTTCTTTAAATAAACCAAATATATATATATTTATATACCAATAAATACCTGTGCTATAGATCGCTTAAAGGGAGAAATTTCCGATAAAGAGGATGAAGGCTAAAGAAAGTTTAAGGAGCAAAAAAAATTCAAAAATAAAAATATTATTTTACAAATATTTTCATTTTTTTTTTGTATGTAAATACCGATTCAATAACTTTTTCCGTTGATTCGTTTACCAAATTTATTGGTTCGACATCGTCTACTGTAGGAACAAATTCGGCAAATTCGGCAAATTCGGTAGGCGCTGTGGAATTCATTGGATGCGCTGATTCTCGTTCAGTCATTTGTCCAATATCTATTACAATGTAAACTTTTGTCGCTAAAAACGTATTCATTTAACAAAGCAAAAGAAAAAAACAACTTTTACCTGGCGTATCCAAAAGTGATACTTTTAATGTACCCGGTTCTGCTGGTAAAGCAGGTTTTGAACCTTCCATTGAACTTTCACCCATTTCACTTTTATTTTCAACATCAGAAATTTCTTCATCATCTGGTGTTGTTACCTTAACAACTTCAGATTTTGGTGAAATAACTGGTGATGCCAATTTACTACTACCACGACTACCTTTCCGATTATTTAAACATTTATTTATACCATGCATATCTGACGGAAGATTTGCCAATGCATGAAAAACATGACGTTTTCTAATAATTGTATAAACTAAATTTGAATTTCCTAAAACAGAAAAAAAAAAAAAAATGAAAAATGATACGCAATGCAATTATATAAAATCAAATAATAAATAAAAATAAATATAATTAATTTACCATCGAATTGATATTGAATTATATTATTAAATATTTCCAAAAGAAAAAATACCAAATGATGATTTGATGGTGATGAAAATAAAAACCATGGTGTACTAAATGCTTCTAATAAATGCAAGAGTTTTATAGCCGCTACCATTGATAGTGTTTTCAAATAAGGTGATACTAAATAAAAATAATTTAAATAATATGTCTGGTCTTTGAATGGCATTTATCCGATTTTAATATTGAATTATTTACCATTCACTAAAATTGTAAGTAAACAATCAAATAATGGTTGTAATCTTTGGTGACCTGTTGCAATAATCTTATGAAATACTGTAATTAATAAATCGGCATGTGATCCAGTAAATACTGGAATATCCATAGGAACTGTAGCTGTATATGGTTTATTTAATCGTACACCAAAATTTCTTTCACCAGACAGAAGAAGTAATATAAATACACCGATGTGCATCAGTCCAACACGAGCTGGATCAAAAAAAAAAAAAAAAAAAATTAATTAAATTAAAACATGCGATAAATAAATAAAGTTTTATTTGTATAAAAAAATTATGATATACTTACATTGATCAGCACGTGAATCATTTAAATGATATAATATTGGTACAAGAACATCTAAAACATCACTACTTTTCAAAACAAAATACAAAAACTTTTTATTATAATCACATATTTTCCAAAAGAAAACCAACAATTCTTGATGACAATGTAAACGTTTCGTTGAATTTGGTAAATAATTTTGCACCAATGGATTATTCAATAATCTTGTTATTCCCTTCAATATAAATTGAAAATCCTCATCTCTGTGCACACGTGACAAATAATTTATAAATAAATTATCACCAACTGTACCCTCTTCAAATGCTGCCACCGTTGGACTATGTGTTGTCATATCATGATCTAATGTTACAATTAAAATTTGTAGACACACTTCCACCAACGGTTCCATTGTATCCGAAAATATAAAATGATTATATGGTACACCTAAACCAACCGGATCATAAGAACATACAGTATTCAATAATGATGTAAATAATGGTAGTGCATGTCGATTTTCAGCACTTGTAAAATGTGATATCCATTTATTTGGTTCTTCACTTTTACTTGGTGATCTGTACATTGTTTCACTAAAACAAGTTAATAGTAATTTTAGCAATTCCGTTCGACGTTGTTCAAGTTGTGAATTTTTTGGCGGTGAATGTGCAAAACCAACACCTGCTTCCCATATATATTCACAACTATCAATATTAGATAGTTCTTCGGCTTTATCAGGACCGGCTCTTCTTGTTGCCACAACCGTAAAATCTGGACAAAATAGTAAATCCTATAGAAATAAAAGATCAAAAAAAAAAAAAAAACAAAAATAAAATAAATGAAATAAAATAAATATAGTTATACATAACTGTGAGGTTTAAATTTTTAAAAAATAATAACATACACAAATTGCATTTAATAAACTATGAGCCAATGGTGTTGTAGACTCATCACCCTCTTTTCCAGATGGTAATGATGACCAAAAAAATGTTTTCCATTCATTATCTTCTAAGATATATGGAACAATTCTTGTTAATAGTCTAACACAGTTCAATACTAAGTGGTAGAATAAAATATTCAATATAAATTAAACATAATAAAAAATTATTAAATGATTCACCACACAGTACCTGTTTGTTGTTCAACATAAGTACGACAACTATTGTCCACAGCTCTAACCAATCTTTCTGTTGCCTTATAACATAATGTTGCCAAATTTGTAGGATTTTCTTCACGCAAAGTACGAATTTCATTTGCTGGAACTAATGCAAAAACATCTTGTACATTTGTTGCATGATCTGACCAAAATTGTTCCCAGAAAGCTTGATCGTTTGCATCTATTTGCTACAGAGTAAAGTTTACCATTACTACCGATACAATTTAGATAATTTCATTCATTATTTAGATACACTATTAAATACTCATAATATTTATCTACTAATTTATAAATTATTACATTAAATTTGTGGAAAAATTAAACAATATGGATTTTAAATGTATTTACAAAGAAAAAAAAAAACGTAAATTTTTATTACCTGATTTTTGGTTCCCAATTGTACTATCGCTTTACGAAAATTTAATTTCGAATCTGTATTTCCCATTATCAATTGATAAATGTAAATGTTTATTATAAAAACTACTAAACGTAAACGATTTGCTTTTTATTGTGATTTTATAAAATTTTTATTTTACTATTTTTTTATTTGTTTCTGACAGCTTTAAACCAACAACAAGCATTGTATGTTCATTTCATAGAGATATTTTCGAAACCTGTGAATGCCATTTACAAGGTTGCATACACGACAATCATTGAATTGAATTTATAAAATGGATTAGATTAGTGTAGTAATTGTATGCGAGCGGAACATACAGGTTTTTATAATGTTAAATTTATTAATTAAATATATATATAAATATTCAAATAACTGTTTAAATTTTGTTAATTTAAATTCTGAGAAGAATTAATTGTTAATATGAATTCATAATAGTTTTAATAAGTTTTGTGCATTTATATTGTGTTTTTTGTTTGCATGAAATGCATTTGAAAAAATCGTTTGCTTGCATCGGATGCTTACGCATCTACCCAAAACGATTAGAAAAAGGTTAGAAATAGATATTAAATATTTAATAATAGTCAGTTTATTTTATATATAACAAAATTGCATAAGTTAATTTACAATGAATCGCTTAGTTTTGTCTAAAAAGACAGAATATTGAATTTGCTTATAAGGGAACGAGTGTCGCGCCAAGTAATATAAAATGGTGGACGAATTTTTTTTATTTTTAAAAACCGGTTTAAATTTGCTTTAATGTATAATATCATGTCTAATATCATGATTAAATTATATATGCATTAAAAATAATATGACTGTTTTGTTTTGGAAAATATTCCATAAGAAATATTTTTTTTTTTTTATTACTGAATAACAGCGACCCTACAATTTAATGAATTATGATTTACTTGTATCTAAAACTACATATAACCATTTCTATAACTACAATAAATCCAATCATACTCTACATATCGAGTATATGCCTAGAATGATTCTATTTGCCAGGTTTTAAATCACTCGAGACTGAACTTATCTTAAGAATGAACAATTATCGATAATAACCTTGAATGTTTTATTCACTAAAATGTTACCGCCACAATTCTTAACACATATACGCAAACTGTTGTTGTATTGCTGCCGATATGAATAACAATTTTTTGTTGAAGAATCATTTTATTTCTAAAATCCTCCTGTTATCTTCCAAACGTCTAAACACTTATTTTGATGTTATTCTAATAATTTAATGGAAAAACCATATGTGTTTCATGTTTGGAAACCGAAAATAATATAGTCGCTGGTTGTTAAATCTGGGCATATATCTGAAAGATGTGAAAGTAAATCGAAATGCAATCGATGAAATATTGTTCTTGTGGAACAACAGATATATTGGGACATTGTTGTGGTGTAAAAGAGCACCATCCTTTTCTTTAATAAATGTGATTGTAAATGCAATTATTGTTCCTTTCTCAGTACACTTGAACCAGATGTATTGTCTTGATATGGTTCCCTAGTTTGTGTTGCGTCACACACTAAAGTTTATCGTCATAATTGTGGTGAGCGGTGGTGAGGATTGCACTTATCTGTTACCCTCACTGTTATCCTTGAATCTGTTGAACTATTTCATAACTGAAAAATGAAATGAAATTTTGTTTTTTAGTGTCTCAAATAGTCTAAGTTCTGAATTCATACTTTAATAATGTAAAGTAATATAGACGAATTTAGTGGTCGTCTATCGAAGTTATTCAATTTTTATCTTCACTCGGCTAATTCAAAAATATATGTTGAACCGTATCCTGAAACTTATATTTTAGATTAGTTTAATATGGTAATAAAATTCTTAATCAGAAATTCAACAAGTCGGAATAGTTGATACGAACACTGTCAGTCACTTTATATAAGTGTATCTACCTAAAATTCTACGCATATCTCTCCAGGTTGCTGACATATTAATTATCTGCGAAAAGATATCTCTACCAACTCAAGTACTAATTTCAACATTGTATACATTTGTCAGCGAATCTGTGAATGTGTAAGAGTTTTTTACTTGTTGTTCTATGCCATTTATTGGGGACTACCATAAGTTGCCTAAACTTAACATGCAGACAACAGTTTATTTTTATACTGAAATCACAAGTACAATATCTGCAACTGAAATTTATAGATGAAGTAGCAAATACATACACATACCTGCATCTGAAGAATATACTAGTAGAACAAAATTTCGTGACTGTTTTTCTTAAACAATGCGGTAGTGATATTTTATATTAGAAGAGTCTACAATAATAACGTTTTTCGAACCCATGTACGTGTATACCTTTTTATACCTATTGTATGACGAGTATGAAATTTTGTATTTCAATTTTACAGCAATTTTACTAAATGCCCATTAAGAAGTAGCTATCACATAAAAATTAGTTATATACTTATTTCTACTGTTTTTAAATTTAAATGGAAATTTTCCCGTCATTTTCTGAAATCTATGATGTATACATTACAGTGGCATCAAGGCAATAATATGGAACAGAGATTACAGATTAAATCATTTAATTATACAGCCAATAAGAATTCATACAAATTAAGCAATAAAAATGTTGTTTTTTTTTTATGAATTATTTTCTGTACAAATTCCATACTCGTAAATTGTAAATACGAATAATCTTTAGCGTAATGGTCACGTTTCAATCACACTTAATGATAATTATTTGACTAATCAGAAAATTAATCGCAATTTTAAACTTATAAATTATGAACTTTTAATAAAATTCTAGAGTTTCACATATACACGTCAATTATCATGTAATAGATGATAGATATGAAGACATTATTCGAGTTGTCTATTATGTTAACGAGTACATGTAGATAATTAAAACTTTTTAAAAGAAAAAAATACCCGAAATTGTGTTACAATTTAAGTACGTTTTAATAGCAGATAAATGAATTTTGATTTAATTAGAACAGATTTATTACTCATCTTATCTTCTTGAGAGGATGTCATAAATTATTTATTTATATGAATTATATACACATTGGTAAATAAAATATATGTACAGCATATACATTTACTCGTAATAATATTTAATATTAAATACATTTCACTTATGCATTTTATTAATGATAAATTATTAAAAAAATATTTGTTTACAAATTTACCGGAAATTAAAAAAACAAATGATAATTGATTTGTATTTTTTTATTTTGATTAGTCTTAAATTATTATTGCAATTTATTATATAAAATTAAAATATTATACGTTTGGAAAGTCTTTCAGTATTGTCCGACGCTAGATTTGGTTATCGTATTATCACACCGACACCTTCACCTAATCTAAACCACACTTTATATCGAAATATTGAATATTATCATCGGTTTTGCCACTTGTTATGCCACAACTGATTCTAAATATTTAAATGTGTCAGTAAATATGGATGGCCGTCCAATGTAATCCTATTTTGCATTGGAATCGTTGGATTGTCATTAAATAGGATAAGTGCGGCAACCAAACTTAACCAAGTATAAAATTTAATAAAAATAAATAATGAAACTTCGGGTGATACATTTTACCACGCATCATTAACTTTCATCTTGTAATGTTAAGTGAAGCAATATAATTACAGAATAAAACACATAGTTAATTTTTGTGTTTTATATACTGAAATTATTATTTTGATTATAAGATAAAGTTATATGTAACCGGGGTATTTGTCTGTTTAGTTTGAAAAATTTTAAAAATTAAACAGCGAACCTAAATTGGTATTGGAATCTAAATTGGTTTTGGAAAAAAGAAACATCGGTTAGAATTTTATCTTAAACACTTTAAAATATTACTTTCTAACTGATATTGCTTTTACAAAAACCATAACGTAGGACAATGAAAATATTGTTGAAATTGAAATGAAAATCTTAAAAAAGGTGATATTTGAAAGACCTATCTGTCTGAGATGGTGTCAACCGTCATAAAAAGTTACAGACGAAATTGTCATCTACTGTATTCAATTAAAGAACAATGTACCTTTCATTCGATTTTATGGTTGTTAGACTTTCAAGGTTTGAGTTATCAGCAATGATGCAAAATGTTGGTCTATGAAACTTATGTCGAACGCAATGCATAAATAAGTATTAAATAACACTTTTATTTTGTAATAAAAAAGTTGCATTCATACACAGATTCATTTTTTTTTTAAATATCATAGAATCATAGAAAAATATATCGTTTTGATTTTAATTTCATTGCATTTCATTAATTTTATTAATACAAATATTGAAAATTGCAATATTATAAAGCATCAATTTGCTCGTATAGATATAGGTATGTTTTTGATAATAAATAAAGAACTCATTATTTGTTGCAAATTGTGATAATAAAATTTTATTAATATAGAAATCTCATATATTTTTTTGTTTTCTTAATAAACATTTTTATTTCTTTATGGAAATTAATGAATGGATAATATTTTATACGTTTACGTGCACAGTACTATAAAATATAAAGCATATACTATAAATATAATGATTATACTCATTTTATTACAATAAATAAGTAATTATAAAATTTATTTTGTAATTTTGAAATGACTGATGATATTATAATACATACATTATATTATAATAATATCACTACATCATCATAATTATTATATCAGAAAATGCAAACCATATTTCTTTAATTTAACATTTATACTTGAATGTAATAAAATAATTAATGGTAGAGAAGATTTATTTTATAACCAATAAAATTTTCTAAAGTGTATATCGTTCAGTTTTTTTTTTAACTGTCTACCAATGAAAAAGGATTAATATATACATTAATTTCTACTTTTCAACACTTGAATTCTTACTTTGCGATTTAGAAACTCAATGTGCATTGTTAAACTTTAATTTACAACCCATCCACAGTAAACATTTGAGTTTATTTGAAGTATCCATTGTTGCATTTGTCCCTGCAACATAAATTAGACGACTTAATTCCATAATGTTTGCAGAAAATTATTTAGATAATTTTATCTAATATAAGAAACAGGAAGCAATTACTATAGAAAATTTATCAGATTGAAATATAATATAAGAATTCTTAAACCTGGTTAATAGAAGGAATAAATTGAGTGGCATAATTATTATGTATTTCGTAGACACTACTATAGAGTTATAATAATTAAGATAGGAATGGAATGCTATTTAGAAACACATTTTGTATTAAAATCTTAATTTGAAATTCGGACGCATTAACCATAAGACTGGAAAGTTTACTGAAATGATTAACGAATACGAGTATATATATATATATGATTATAAACTAATCTGTTGGATTCTTTATTTTGGTTATATTTGGTGACTATACCTAGTACCATTTATTGCTACCACTTCACCCCCTAAGACCCATACTTATTGTACATTATTTAATCAACCAAAATTGATTCACTAATGGATAATTTCATACAAATGTTACAATATGTTGATGTTGTTGTCAATTTGACTTAATTGTTATACATGAAAATAATTTCATACGCGATTTACAATGCAAACTGAATCATCTTCAATAAATCAAAAATTCACTCGGACTTAAAGGTAGCTGAGTGCACCACTTTTTTTATATATTTAAGTTATTCTTTATGGAGTGAAAGACCTTTTAATGCTCAAAACACAAAATAAGTTTTTATTTCCCCATCATACAATAAAACAAAATATACTTAATATTATTCATTATATAAATTATTATTAATAATTTAATTGAATCACATATATAATAACGAACAATAAATTAAAATATCTCAATCTCATAAATGTTACAAAGTAAATAAGAAAAAAAATTGTACAGTGCATGTAATTGCGTATTTAACCCTCCGGTTATCAGTACAACATATATTTATTGATAACGTCACATTAACATAATAATAATGAGCATATTTTTATTTCTATTAATTTTATTGAATTGATACTTTAATATTTTATTGACCTCAATGAAGGCATATATATATGAGAGTATATTGTAAAATTATAGTTCTAGGATTTGGAAAGCATTTATTTTCGATAAATTATTTCATCAGTATATGTGTAGAGACGTCTTTATAACAATCGATTACTTTCACCTTGCATCAGCCAACGATTTTTTATTGATTTAAATGCAATATAACAATTATTGTATAAATTTTCATAAAGAATTGAATTGATTGTAAAATTTAAGTTGTTACATTTTAAGTATTAAATTTAATATAATTTTTATTTAAAATTCATCTCGTATAATAGAAAAAATCGAAATGTTGTTTCGTTGGTTGTTAAAGTGATAGTTCACCATATACTACCTGGTTAATTTAGGCGTTTGAATGCGAAATTATTACTACAATTTAATGGTAAGAACGAGAAAGTTGCACGGAATGTTTCCTGCATTACAGTACCTATCAGTTCTCGTACCGTATTCATTATTACTGGATACATGAACTTGAGTCATTCGTGTAATAGTCATCTAATAATCTTAGTAGGTTTTTCTAATAAGTCAGCGAGTTATTTTCTTATATTAGGGAACAAAATTTAACGTTTTCCTATGTATATACATATGAAACACAGTGAATAAATAAATGTTCTTATTGATATTTTGTATGTAATAATAACTATAAACGAGTATATATTATTACAATAATTGGTTATTATTCAATATAACCTTTAACACAGAAGATGTATTTGAAATGTGTGTGAATTGATTTACATTGAAAGGCAGTTTCAATTAACTTATGTATTATATTTTAGTATAGTTCTCATCTGCTGATATGCTGAATATTGATAATTAATTAAATCTAGTTCATACTAATTCAAACATATTCTTAGTATATGACATCTGGTTTGTATGAATATTTAACTTATTGTATGAATATTAATAAAAAA
>JANSTX010054409.1:0-11025 GCA_027564355.1 Penthetria funebris | reverse complement strand
TTCGTTAGTATTACTGAGCCTATGATCATTAATAGAGATGTTGACATTTCTTGCCCTAGTAGGTACGAGTGGCCATGTTAAGCGGCCAGTGCCGCGAAATACTATAACGGTACATTTTGAATAATTTATTTTTAAAATGTAACCTATTCAAATGATAGTAAGTATAATTTTAAATGATTGTATAGTAGATAATTAATACGCAATATTCATAGTTTACTAACGCATAATTATTTCATTTGCAATTGTTAAGCTATATTATTATATCCTAGAATTATATTGAGTTAATATATACTTGTCAATATAGCATTTTAAACGTAAAATATTAATTGTAACATATTATGCTGAATAACCACTCTTATATATGATTTACTTGAAGTACTTAGAACATATATGTTATGAATTAATTACCTTATTAATTAAAAATTAATAAATTTTAATAACAATTATTTTAAAGCTTTTTATAATAACTTAAATATTATTTACATTAATTTGTATTAGAAACTTTTATTTTCATAATTTGTTTTCATGTCGTGCAATTTAAAAAACAAAAACAACCAATTTAACTGATTATAATAAAGTACTTTTTGTTGCAATAAATGTTCCTCACCTCTTATCATTCAAAATAATACTTTGCGTTGGAGATCCACTTCCATTACCATTTGTAATAATATGATTATTACTTTGATTTGTTCTTCTTATAGTTGATGTAAAACTTGTGTCACCAGCACCAGTTGCTGAAGACATTCCTAAACGATTTGGTGGTACAGATGGTTTACAACATAGATATCGGTGGAAATGTTGACGAAAAACACCTGACACACAATATAATGCAACAGGATTGACACATGAGTTAAGAAAACTGAAAGTATAAGAAAATTTAATTATTTTGCATTTTTATACTTGAGTACACTTTTTCACATAGGCTATTGACATTTTTTCGTCTGAATGGGATGAAAACGTGATACTAATGGAATATAAATCGTATGCAAAAAAATAGATGTTAACCTGCCACTGTAGAAGAAATGGTATTCAGGCATTTAATTACATCTAAGGCTACATCTAAGGTTCAGGTAAAAAATTTAGTTTCTTTTTTGTTAAATACCAAGAAGTGTAACTAACAGAGTAATAATTAAAAGTATGAAGATTAGGTTATTACGTAAATGAACATTAAACATATAGAACGACTGAAATTAAAAGCGTAACATTAAACATTGTCAATATACTAAGAATTAAAAGTATGATTTGTACAAAACATACATACAGAAAATATACGATCTACGAAACCTGTGTTTATTGCTAATGTAAAGTAAAATATTTTTGAAACACATAAGAATAACAGAAGTGTTAAGCAATTAAATAAAGAGTAATAGTCTTTACAGATTACAAATAAAAATTAATCATCGCGAATTATAGTACAGTATAAAAAGCATGATATGCACTAAACGCGTATTTTAGACCAATAGAAAATAAATTTTATATATTACCATATACCATAATTTACGAGAACATATCTGGCATGGTATCGCAGCAAGATAAATATAGGTTGAGCAATCTCTGAATTTAAGTGGCCCACTCCATTCACCACCAACCACCACATACATTTGCATTGACAATAATGCTTTAAACTACTGGATTATCAGAAAAACAAAGTTTAAAGCATCTGCACTATATATGTAATAATAGGCACAGCATGTCTAACTCAAAAATGATTTAAAACAAATTTATAATTTACCATAAATATTTTCTAGAGAATTCAAATGTTATGCGACCATTCAATCAACATAACTATTAATATGATTTGTTCTTAAAAACAGAAAATAGTTAAGAAAATTAGAACAATATAAGGTAATTATTCAGATTCCTTTAGGAACAAATGCATATTTTAAATTTATCATGATAGATTATGTAAATATTATGGATCCTGCTGAACGTAGCTCTCCCCCCCCCCCCCCACAGCATTTTCCACCCGTTCCTATCTTGCGAAAACTATATATAAAAAGAGACTCCTATATACATTAAGTCCACAAATGTTGCGTATTGGGGAATTATCATCCCTAAAGCCCAAGCAGATTTTGAGCTTCTTGGGGGCAATAGAGGTATGTACTCTAGGTTAGGGGTGGTAGCCTCGATACTAGAGTTAGTAGAACTGGAGTGCATAATCGGCTTTATTGTCATTATGCTTTCTGTTATTGGCACTTTAAATAAAATAAACTAAATCTTGTTTGTGTAACCCTTAACCTGTGAACAGTTTGAGCACTAAATGTTATAGACTGGTAACTCCTTATGTTATTACTGGTAACACATATTTATCGAAGATCTTCCATTTTAGACAAATTGAAAAATCCTATGTTTATAAACATAGGTTCTAAGGCGAGCGTAAACAGTTTCGGTGGTATTCTATCACCTTGTCGAACTCTTCTTTCTAGTTTAATTTTCTTTGTTTTCTAATGAAAGCTAATTTGAGTCGTTGCTTAATTATATACATTGGGTACGTATATCTAGGTCTATTCAACATAATCTATATGAAGACCAGAATCAACGCCATATTATTTCAATTATCATTGTTCTTATAATAAAATGTGTGTCCTGATTTTAATTTGTGACAATCATCTTCACCGACGTCTCACCGAAATTCCCACAATATTCCACATAAGTCGAAAAAAATTCATATTCCAATTCATAAATTCGTTTTTCTGTCGATACTGTTCTTATATAATACCGGTTTTCATAACACCCCCGGCATACGTCACTGCATTTTCATAAGAGAGGGGGCAGACAATTAAAACATTACACCGTTTGGTGATTTTGTTTATTATAGCCCTGTTTTCAAACTATGCACGCTACCGTTGCTTTCTAACTAAAAACATTCCGCCACCATACTACAACGCAATTCCACAATTTATCATATTGCAGATACCAAACTATGAACAAATCATAATACTATATTTTACCTGCTACCCTGAGCACCAATTCCCTGGAATGTCTGTTTGAAATATACTTGACACGCTGCATATTATTATAGGTATTGAAAACACTTGAATTATGTTTATTCTCTGAACATTACCATCATTTTCTAATCTTTATTAATGATCTTTTATTTTTAATCACAAATTCCATTCATATAGTAATTTTGACAATAACACCGTTCAACATAACTAATTCTATCCTTTATGTCTCAAGGGCGAATAGGGAAGCATTAACATGTTAAACATTATGGCAAATATAGAATTAATTATAATTATCCGGTTATACATTTGTATATTTTGTGTCCAGCTATACTTCGTTTGTTCTTGAAATATTTTTTCAAACTGTCGATATGACAAACCATGAACTCAATTTTGGTGAACACATGTCATTATCATGATCGAATTAACGTAACACCGGCGTGGAGGTATCGTGATCGAATTAACGTAACACGGGCGAGGAGGTAAATTCGTGCACAGGATTTGGCAAATTAAAATTTTTAAATTTCTCAAACATTTTAACAGCTGCAAATTAAAGAAGTGTTAACAATTTTAACATTTGAATGAATTACCTTAAACAAAATCCTGTTATACGTAATATATGCCAAAAGTCATCAAAATCATTTAAACTATTTGGATTCAAGTGAAACCATAACATAAAAACATGATGTGGTAGAAAGCAAATTATGAACACTAAAAATTTTAATTTAAAAAAAAAAATCATTCTTTTTAATTCTTCAACATAAAATTGTATCAACAATGTGTTTAGAAAAAGGAAGTAGAAATTGAGTAATAAGTACGAGTATAATTCAGTATCTTACCAATAACAAATGTAACTACCATACGTGCAACATGTCTTCTGGCACGTGCTTGTGCTTTACTTTGAGGTCCAGCTAATTCACCAGGCATTTCTCGAGCACTTAAATGTAATCGTCTTGCCATTAATGCATATAATACACCAATAATTGAGAGAGGCAGGAAATAGTATATAATTGCTTTAGCTACAACATTATATCTGAAACAAAGAAAATTGCTTTCGAATAAATATTAAACTAATTTCCGGTATATGCAACAAGAAAAATCCATTGAAAATTGACTATATGATAATTTAAAACCACAAAAATGAATAATCAGTGAAATGAAAAAAACTTAATTAATATAAAAAACGTCAAGTAACTTTTACAAACATTCATAGTAAAACAGAAAATAGAACAAAAGTTTTTATTTATCCCAAATCAGATAAGATTGAATGAGAATATATAGAAACTAATTAAACGAAATAATTGGATTTTATGTTTCTGACATAATAAAGATCTATAATAATTATAGTTATTTATAAAACAACTATACATTCATAAACAAATTTATCTAATCAAAAGATTTACAGTGGATCCTTTGATTTCACTGATGGGCGTACCATATCCAGTGTCACACATGGGCCTCTGCAAAATTCGCTAATTCAGTTTTTCTAATTTAAAGATTAAATAGTTGAAACATCAATCTTATATGGGTTGGCAAAATGAGTCAAGGAATATAAACTATACAGATATAGTTTTAAATTGATTTTACGATACGAAAATATTAAGAGCAAATTCGTTTCTTTAAAATGTATGAAAATATAACGAGCTTAAATGACATTAAAAATGTATAGTTTTCCTTGTATTTCACATGTGTCAAAATTGCAATGGTAGACATATTTGTTCATCCGAAATGGAATTAACCATATAAAATGTCATCTAATTTCGCATGCGCCAATTAACAAGTTCCACACTATTTCACTTCGCCTGAACCGTGTAAGCCAAATTGACAAACGAAATAACAAATTGTGGAACATGATTATATCGTTTGCTTTATGATACTTTCTCTTTATTTCGCTCATGTATGTGGACACGTGAAATAAGAATTGAAGTTGCTAAATTGAGAATATTGTTTTGCAAAGTTTTTATTTCACTTCGCATAAATCCTCTGCTAAGTAGTTTTATGGTAAGATCTTTTATCTACCAGCTGACAAACATGGTAGTTACATACTATATTTTTAGCCATTACTGCAACATATATCATGATCGAAATGAACACGCGAAGGCAAATATGGGTTTAACAAACTTAATGATCGATCACTATATACATTATTTACTTATAGTATTAATCAGTCTAAATGAGAAAAACCATCTAATATGGACCGATTGGATGCAGAAATATATTGCGGTCGCTATATAATTCTAATACAAAATATTTAAATGTTTCGACGATTATAGAATGCTATAGACGATTGTAATTATTGCAACATTATTTAGAAACAAACACGAAATTACTATACAATTTTAATGCACTTTATGTTGCCTCAAATAAAATCAATTCCAATACGTGTATGCATAGATTGCAACTATCCTTGGTTTAGGAATATGCGAACATACGCATTGTTGAAGAATTATTTCTATAAAAGGAAAACTCAATTATTTTTTAAGATTGACCTTATACACAATCGTGTATAACTATAGTGATCAATTTCATTTGCACTTCCAGACTGATGGTGTACTATGTACTGATGGTATTAGGATGCAATCCACAAAATGTATTATATATCATTATTTCTAACTATATATATATATATATATATATATATATGTAAATATGTTTGTTTTTATTTAAGAGATTTATAGAAGGGGTTCAAATAACTTCAGACTTATAGTAATTCTCATAATCTGTCAGTTGTTGTCAACACAATGAAATTAAGATGATAAAAATGTAAAAACGCCACGTCAGCCGCAGTCAGCCAGGTCCATACGGTACAATTTTTGGGCCCGATGCATTAGAGCATAAATGCGCTTTTTCACAATTTCTTGGATGAGAAATGTAAATGTATAGGGACTTGAATATTTTTTCGCTATTTTTTTTTTTGCACATACTTTATGCATATCATTAAGAGTATTGTTCATAGCGACTACTTTATTCTTCCATCTTTCTGTTGAATATTCGAATTTGCCATCGATGTCGATCAATGATATCTGGATTTACCCCACTATTCCATGATTTTCTACGTTCCGGGTTATCGTAGTGTATCCATAGTCATCACCAACGTTACAAAATGTCTCTTTTTCTGCTGTTAAAGCAGCTGTTCACACCTGCAACTATTATGTGATCAACTCCTAATGATTCTGCAAGTACATTTTGAGTCTGACATGTGTCTTCGGCAGATTGCCTTTTATCCTCAACATCAAAATAATTATTTTTTAGCGATAAAATAACAAAATTATGTATATATAGCATAAAATGAATGATAAATGAATTCCATCATTAAAATAAAGTGTACCATTTCAAAAACCAAAATTCTATATGCGATATACCACTAAACTAAACGCATGCAACAATACGCTATGTTTAATCCATTTATATGTACATGACATCGGTACAAAATTTTTAATATTTTACTTTGGGACAGAAAAAAATATTGAACCTTTGCAAATACGTCTGTGAATATACATACATATCCTAGCAAATATACAATTTTTGCAATGATATCTAAAATATATTGAAGGAACCTAATATATGTAACCAGAAAACAGGTTATATTTTTGTTAGTCAAATCAAGTGCACCAGCGTAAAAATAATTGTCCTAATACTTACAAGGGAATATACATACGGTAGATCGAAATGATTTTTTATGTTAAGATGGTAAATAGAAAGAAAATGTTTTAAAATTAGATTTTTATTGGTAATGGGATCCATTATATATTTAGCGGCTCAGTTTGAGAGGTGCCCGGATCATCAACTGTATGCGCTCCAATGGAAGGTACGGACCTGACAGCAGCGATGTAGATGTTATATGAAGAAGTAGATCTATATCTTGAAATATACTTATATATTTAGTATATACTCAAATTTATAAATATTGATGAAATATTACCTTTGCAATAAAATTGAAAGACGACAATATTATTTTCTTATAATTCAATATTATTCAATGTATTTATTATTTTATAAAAATCGATCATATTTTATGTATGCGATCTAATAAAAAATATGTGCAATATTTTATAAGTGAAATAATATAAATTGGTATGAATAAGTATAAATATTGATAATATGGTAGTATAGCCAGTTCTGAGCAGCACCTTTAATTCAGTCCTTACCCTACCACTGGTCATCTATTACCATGGGAATTGCAAAATCAATGACTGTTCGCTTCAGTAAATTGTTTATTTGTTTTTGCTCGATTAAATCTGTGTAAACTGTTTTAAGCTGTTTATCACCAACAGATCCACTGCAGTCTCCACACTTATTTGACATAGTATGAGGCAACTATTGACGAAAACTAGAATTTATAACACAATATTATTTGTCGTCTTAAAAGTTGCATAACTATTCAATAGTACTGATAAACGGAATCATAATTACAATTATAAATTTTTTTCGAACGTTAAAAATGAAGTTAAAAAAGCTAAAAACCTTTTCTAATTATATAGTACATTATTGGGTTAAATGATCACCAAAGACTTATCTTTTTCTTCTAGTTGATAATATTTGCCTTTACATACGTTGAATTATGTTACAGATGGAAAAAAAAATCAATCTCCTCGAGGCAAATTTTCGAAAAAGTCTTAATTTGAATTTTCACTGAATATTTCCCTGCAAATGATATTCGCTAAATTTACACGAAGAAGTTCAAATTTTATAACAGAGTTATCAAACTTAACTAAATTGTCATTTCATTCTTCTTTCGTTAAAAAAGTAAAACCAATTCCAGTAGATTTAATTTTCAGTATGACTTTGCTTTTTCTAAAATGTTTATAACATCGTCAAATTGAATGCGGTCGAAAGCTTGTGTGCAAGATCGACGAAGTACATGGAAAATTGAATCAATAGTTAATCTGTTCTTTCTGAGATTTCATCGCCAATAATTACATTTGTATTTTTAAAACGAAAAAAAACTAAAATTAGAAAGTTTGCTAAAAATATTTTTATTATATTATTTATGTGAACAACTTTATAAATATCAACATGTTATTTTCATGATAGATTAGGTAGTATCCTAGCATCCTATATCTCTGCTGAGAAAGTGCTGGGCATTTGCATAGAAGGTGTTCTGTAATTTTCCTTTCATCTACATAACCGCAACTGTGACAAAAAGAATTGAAAGAGATACCCAATCTTGACGCGTGGTCCCCGACAGGCCAATGTCCCGTGGCACTGCCACGGACCTGCCCACATCTCGACGTGATAATCGCAGGAGTTATTCCGTTTTAGTCGACCCAAATTCGGGCAAAGTAATCCTAGATAATCTGCATGTAGGTAGCCCTTTCCACCTAGCATTGGCCAGTCTCATATAGTATAAACCAGTTTGTTTGTTAAGTTGGCTAAGTGGCGGAGAAACTTGCTCCGCCAGTGATATATCAAGACCCGAGCCCTGCGTGGCCAGTTCGTCGGCATTCTCATTACCTGCAATGTCCCTGTGACCAGGAACCCATAGCAGTGTAATTTCGGCCGCGTTACTTGCCTCCATCAATGCGAGGAAGCATTTCTCGAGCAGTTTTTTATTTGCAGACCGACGAGGTAAGCGACATAATGGTTGCCATACTATCAGTGGCTATCGCTACTCATTGTACGGGAATCGAAGCAGACAACAAGAAGGCACATGCCTACCAGACAGCAAACATTTCCGCTTGGAATACGCTTGAATTGTTTGGTAACCTAAAGGATTCTGCCACGCTAAGAGTGTCTGAGAAAACCCCAGCTCCAACCCCGGCTTCCATCTTGGAACCGTATGTGAAAATGATGGCATCGAAACCATCCAAGGGATTTTCGTACCTCCACTCCGCTCGTGTGGGATATTTGGTAGCGAATCCTTTGTAAGGCAACAACTTTGGCGCCGAATAGTCAGTACCATGAGCAATAATTTCATGAGATAAGAGGCGTGGTATGTTACCATCCTCATACGCATCAAGTTATCAAGTTTGAAAAGCATCTAATGCTCTGTGTTACGACACTACGTGAGGCCCTCAATTTTGTGTAGCAGTGCACAGGAAGCACAGAAGAGCGTTGAGCGACTCCGTGGGCACCGTTCTTAGCGGCCCCGTAATACCTCTCATAGCATCTTTGTACCCGCTCCATTTTTGTTCTGTTGCAGCCTCTGTCTAAGGCCGGCCACCAGATCAGTACACCGTACATTAGGATGGGTAGTATCACTGCTGTGAACAACCAACGTACCACATTGGGTCGAAGTCTCCATGTTTTGTCAAACATTCTACTTCAGGCGTAAAAAGCCGAGCATGCCCTTTTACTCCTTTCCTGAACATTGGGCCCGGGGAATGTGGACTCAACGTCAGCCCTGGGAAGACAGAGTTAATTCTGTTTACCAAGAAAATAAAAATTCCAAGTTTTAGGCTCCCAAAGATGGGGTGTACAACTCACGATACTGTTGATCGTCGAAGGGCACATGCCCGGGGCCAGAACCACTAGATAGTCAGCGTACGCTACCGCTCTAATGCCAGCTCTTTCCAACTTCTTTAGGATCTCATCCATAACTAGAAGCCAGAGAAGAGGGTAAAGGACACCTCCCTGTGTGGTGCCCCTATGTGCATTTCTATTGATGCAATGGCCTCCAAGTTTGGCTTGCACTATTCTTGTTGTTAACATTGTGCCTAATCTTTGGCTCCACACCAAAGCGAAAGAGCGCATCTTTGATAGCTTCCACCTTTACGTTGTTAAACGCTCCCTCTATGTCTAGGAAGGCGGCTAGTGTGTATTGTTTATATTTCAGGGCATGCTCCACTGTGTGCACTACTTCGTGCAGTGCCATCTCCGTGGATTTACCCCACAATACGAGTATTGAGACTTAGATATAGGAGTTATTTTCAGTAATCTACGGATATTGTTATCGCTAAGGCGTTCTAGGGTTTTGAGAACAAAAGAAGTTCTGATAGGTATAAAATCCTTTGCCAACTCATGTCCCGTTCTGCCCGCCTTCGGAATAAAAATTACTTTGACGCGCCTCCAGGCTAGTGCCACGTCGTTCACACGAACACAGGCTCTAAAGAATAAGTTCATTCATGGAATCGAAATCTCTTTAGTTTCCAGTAGCATGGCTGGAAATATACCGTCTACTCCTGAGGATTTGTAGGGCGAGAAGCTACTTAAGGCCCTACTAATCCTCTCTGGCGTAAACAGATCATTCTGCCAGTCATTGGAAGTACTCACTTCCTCTGTAACTACGTTCCTAGCATCGATTACATTATCTGTACAGTCGGGGAAGTGGGTTGACAAGAGAAGCTCCAGAGTTTCTTTAGCCGCCTTGAGAAAACTAGGGCTAGAGCAGCTTTTAGCTAGAATTTTTCTAACTCTGGTCGCTTCCCCTGTTTCCTCGATGGATTCACAGAAACTTTTTCAGTTTTCGCATTTGGCACTTGTAATGGCTTTCTTATATTCGCTTAGGGAGTCTTTATAAGGCTGCCAGAAATAGTGCCTGCCACAGATATTGAACAGTTCTCTGGTCATTTTTCTGAGATCAGAAAAGTTTTTGTTCCACCAGGGTGCCACTGAATACGCTGTATTCATGGCTTTCCCAAACCTTTCAACTTCATCCTCTAACTTTGAAACAGAGTACTCATCATCTTCGGTCGGAGGCTTTTATGTTTAGTAAATGAAGTCTTTAGTATATTTTCGAAATTCTGTAGTGAAATTACATTTACTTTTAGGCCCTGGCAACGAAGTTCCAAGGGTCTTTTGTATTTGATTCCGTTCATGTAACGCCAAGAAATAAACATCTCAGAAAATAAAAAAATTACACAGAAGTGCTTATAATTGAAAAAAAAGTTGATTTAAGCATGTCCGTCCGTCCGCCCGTCCGCCAGTCCGTCCGTCCATCCGTTCGTGCGCACGATAACTTGAGAATGCGTCTAGATATCGCTATGAAATTTTGCACATGTCATTTTTATCTGATTTCTGAGGCTAAGTTCGAAGATGAGAAAAATTGGAGTACTCCGTCAAGTACCTCCCATACAAACTTTTTACTCCTTTTTTATTTTTTAGATTAAAATTGTTTGTATCATACATACAGACTTCAAAT
>JANSTX010054408.1:0-11026 GCA_027564355.1 Penthetria funebris | reverse complement strand
GTTGTGTCTGTAGATAGAATAAACGATCGGATAATGTCTTTAAATATATTATTAGACAATCAACCAACCATGAATATGGATCAGTCTTTTTCCCTTATCTTATTTAACGGTTATGTTTTGTTAGCCCAAGAAAATGTATTTACCCATCAAGATAGTTTCACATCTCTTACCCAAAGGTATGTAAGCGCCATATTATCCTTAAAAGATAAATTTCATATATTCTTTAAAAGGATACATATACACGTATGAGACTAGCTGAGAAAAATATCCTTGAATTGTTTTTATATCAGACAATATAATTTGAAATACGAGATACGAGCAATTGTGTGTTGCGAGTATGTACACATAGAAATAAGAGTAAAATTTTTAAAATTTTATTTTTATCTTTACCATTTTTATTATTTAAATTATTCCTACAGTTTTTTTGTCGCCATAACTTTATTATTGTTTTTCTTTTTTTTTCCTTTTTAAATAATTGAAGCGTTAATAATATTTCTCTGGAAATTCATTTTCCTTTTAAATTCAGGATATTTCTTGAATATTAAAGAGATCGTTAAGAAATCAGTTTTTATTTTCTTTAATGAAGTTAAATTAAGATTTGAAAATGTAAATTAGTATAAAATGACAGGATTTTTTTTTCTTTCTTTCTTGTTACACATTAAATAAATAATATGTTAAAAATTATAAGAAAAAAGAAATTAAAATTAAATAAAATAATCATAACATATCTTTAATGCCATATTTTTCTTCCTGAAATGAAGGAAGTAAATAAACAAACTATGAAATGATGAACATTATTTTTATATGTTTTATCCCAAAGGAATATTTTGAATGCCATTTTTCTTTATTTTATTTTTTTTTTTTGAAGAGGGTTGGTTTAGTTTATTAGCGGGTGGTTTTCTTGTCGTTAATTTGCCTTAACCAAAAGAAAAACAAGAAAATAAAGAAAAAAACATTAATCTGTGTTCCTCTCTTCTGTATCCTTGTATAGTTCATAATATTTTTTTTCGTTGTAATTTTGATAGTGTTGTTTGAAGATTTTAAGGATTTTTGAAGAGATGTTGACAAACAAGTCTTGACATATGTCAATTAACTGATAGGATAATTCGTTTAAAAATATATATTAAAGGCATTCATCATACGTTAAACATTATGTGGTAAATTTACAATTTAAATTCAATATATTATAATCTTTGGGGTATCGTTTATTTGTAATATGATTTGACAGAATTATTTTCATATTATAGAAAATATTCTAAAATTATTTACTTTAATTCGTTAGTTATATAATATCATACTTGACATGAGTTTTCCGTTATAGGAACATAAATTAACCCCGAATTTGTATGTCCATCTTCACAGCCCGTCTAGATTTCTATGAAAATTAATTAAAAATTAAGAAACGTCTAAAAATAAATCTTAATGGCTTCCTGAAAATGGGTGTCAAAATGGACATAAGAAAAAAATTTGATAAATTCTTTCTTTAATACTGTCATAATTGCTTAACGACATATATTACACTAACCTACAGCTACATTATGCAATCAAATCAATTTATTTCAAAAAAAATGTTAAAAGATGAGGTGAGGCGAGGTAGAAACATTCAAATGGGAAAAGCACTTGATACCCAAAAATTGTGTGAAGAAAAGTAATACATAAGTAATACTAATGTGAGTTTTTGTATAGTGGAAGTAAACCAAGGATGTATTCTCTTACAACTTTTGTTCGTGCTCGTTTATAACTATAGGCTATGAAAGATTTAGATATGAACCAGATGTTATGAGATGATAACTATCCATTTGAATCATTATTCATTATGTTATTACATTTTTATTGTTTAATTCTAATGATAAAGAATTTACTTGGTGATTAAGTAATATACTATTTTGGTAGATCGATTACATTTACCATATTGAAATGTTACTAACCAATCGATCTGTGTAGCAAAGTATATATATATGAATTATGCTACTCGAGCCAGTTTTGATATTCCCCATTCAGATGTGTAGCGATGTAAAAGAATTGAACCAGAAAGAAACAACTGATATTGAATAAATTTGAACGTGGTTTTATGATTCTTATCAGTTTTGTTAGACAAAATTATTATTCACAAAGTAATTTATATATTGATATATAATATATTTTCAACTAATAAGATAATATAAAATGCATATTTTAAAATTTATTTATTGTTGACAGACGACAATACGACGAGAACTATACACATTCATATAATGTTTCGGTTCAGAATAAATTTTGCCAAATTGCAATTTCCAAATATTAACCAAACAAATAAAATTTAGTTAAATTACCCTAATATTTTTAGATTTCTTAAGATAAGGCACTTCATAAGACAATACAATTTCGCATATTATTATAAATCATAATAATTGTCTCTTTTAGGTGCTTCCAAGCATTCAAATTTTGATTATAAGCCAAATAAAAATAAACAGAATAATACACAATCCTTATGTATAATACATAATTTCTGATGATATATTCTCATGTTATTCAATGAAAAACTGCAACATAATGCAGTAACCATGTACTATGATATGTAAACGCATGTATACCGCATATAATAGTAGAATATTCTATGTGAGTTCATTTTCTGCTGTCGCCCAAATTGTAGCGACAATAAGAATCTTACACATGTATTACAATATATAATAGGAAAATAGCTTCGGCTCTCAGATATAATAATTTTCCTTGAAAACAGTCATTACTTCCCCATATACACTATATATACTATTTGCTACATTATGTCTATAAAATATACTATTATTAATATAATACTTTAAATGTGCAATCACAGTCTGCGATAATATTATTGCCATATGAATGATATGGATGATGATGGGCTAAATCCAAATAAAAATCCACATCCCTTTGTCTCGGGACAAAAAATTCTTATTGTTCAAAAAATGTCAAAATTATAGTGCTTTTGGCAAAGCTTATCATAAACTGCCTTTATATGATAGTTAAGAGGGTCATAGTTATGATTGTTATTTTACTGTTATTATTATTAAATGAGGCAACACGCTTTCAGTATACAGGAAGTCTATTTTGAAAAATTTTGAGAAAATATTATCTTAATATATGTTTTTTCATATAATTTTCTTTTATTTTCTTTTATTATTTCAATGGTTCCTTTATTTGTGTTATGTAAAATTTATGTTATTACATTGCAAAAAAAAAAAATACTGAAGAACATTTCATAAAAATTTTAAGTATTACAAATTAATGAAATAAATTTTAGAAACTGTTCACATATTTGACTTCTAATAGATGTGTTTTTTTTTAAAACAGTTGAGAGTAGACTGAAAAAATACTGAAACCCCCATGTTAGACGATTTAAAAATAGTATTAATTGCATAGATGAAGTTTCAGTATCATCTAATTTATTTATAACTTTTTCCAATTATTTTCCAATTACTGATCTAAAAGGTTTTGGTTTATACCATTTATTAGTTCTTTAAATAAAACCAATATAGTAAAAAAATAATAATCTGATATCGAATATATAATGAAAGGGGCTATTGCTAATTATTTTTTAAATAAAATAATATTGAGTTATCAAGTATATTTACTTACATTATTGTACTGATGAGAACTATTAGTTCGAAACTAAAGTTCAATATCTTGTATTGGTGCTCTGAATAAATTGGTAAATTATCATGCAACTTTTGTAAGGAATTGGATATAACATACATTACCATTATGTATGTTAGTAAATAACTGGATAATTTAATTCTATTTTATTTAAAAAAAAAAATTAAATCCATGCCCAATTTTTCAAAAAAACTTAAACACCCATTAAATCGAACACATAGTTAAGATAAACTGTACTAACGAAAACTAATAGTTTCTAGACTTCTGGTGATATAAATGATAACACATAATGTATGAACATGATGACCATATTCTAAACTATCAAATTGACGATGAAAAACTATATAAGTGGCTAGTATATCTATATATAATTTTCTATACGGACAATAGACCAGTTCTTAATTGCTTTCATCTATATAGTGGTTTCTGGCACTTTTGATGAAAATATACTATGTATATATGATTATATACATATATTTAAATCTAATTATTACAAATTAATTTAATTTCATTGTGCAAATGTACCATCTCTCTATTATGTACACTTTCCTTACTAATTTAAAGTTGTATAATTGTTACACAGATATCATCAGTTATTAAAATTAAATCAAGTAAAGTATCAAATAATATATAAAATGATGGTTGACTGAATTGGACCCTAACTATACACTGCCTGTGTATTCGAATTATATTAAATACATTTTCGAAAGTATTTCACATCATGGATGAGTTATTTATTAGTAGACAAAAAAGGTTTAACAATATATTTAAATGGATATTTTCAAAATTTATAAAATACATAACATTTTGTTATGGCAAAGGAAGAAGGAAAAATCATTTTCCTAGCATACAATTATAATACAGGACTAATAATTCTAGTAAAAACAATTTAATTATTAACACTCAGTTAAGTTAGTTTAAATATACCGGCAAAAGACAATTGAAAATTTCATTTTAAATGTTAATTTTTCTGTAATTATTATTGTTTAAATGTAAATTGTTAGATAAATATAGACTGGAACACATAGATGTTTGGAATCTTTAAATTTTACAATTATGTACTCATCATTTGTCAAGAAGAGTGAATTCTTGAACATAATGAATAAAGTGTAATGAAGTGTTGTGCCAATATCTTTTTAAATAAACCTACAATTGGCATCCATTTTTTGGCAATATGCTAGGGAATGAACTACTATACTGTCTGGTCAAATTTTCAGTGGTTCCTTGGCTGTGATATGCCTTTGGACTAAATGCGGAGTAAAACAGACGTCATGCATATTTGTAAGGCTTGTAAGACTATAGCCTTATTTCAAATGACAAAGAAGTATTTCTCTCATAAATGATTTTAGTGTCTTTGATTTAATTAATTAATTAATTAATTTCATAATCAAAGAACAGCATATTTTTATGCCATGAATAACCAGAAGTATTAAACAATTCTCTTTAAATTTCATTAAATTACATTCATCATCATCTGAACCATTACGCCTCAAAAGTGCATAATACTGTGGTATTACGATGTTAATTTGCATCAGATGTAATCTCAAATAAGAATAATTGAAATTTTCCAATCGGAAAATTTAGGATCAATCATAATTATCATATATTTGATTATTTTAGTGGGGAACATTAACACCATATTTTTAATCTCGATCACACGCAATTACTGACATACATAGTGATCGAGGTGGTACCGGTGACATCACGTACAGGTCAACATTGGTTGAGTAACCTCGTTAATAGTCGCAAACGTCATGTAAATTAAATAATATTACTTTATGTGATATTTATTGGTGACGAATGGAGTGGCCGACTATTATCGAGGTTACTTAACCAATTTTTACATCTGTCCGGTGTCACTGGTAATTCGATCACGATATATGTCGGTAATGGCGTGTAATAGAGGCTAAAAATAAGGTGCTAATGTCGTATTTGTACTGGTTGAAAAAACAATTCAACATCAAACTAGAGGCAACTGGGGATTAATGTACCTCTCTATTGAAATATACAAATTAATAACTGGATAATTATTATTGTTCAATTTCAATTATAGTTATTTAAGTTTACATTTGATGGGACGTGCATATTTAAAACGGCAAATTAACATTGTAAAGGTTCACATGATGTAATATTTATTCATTTTTAGTTTTTACTAATGCACTATCATAAAAGAAAGTAGTTGCTTTAAAAACCTAATGAAAAATTGTAATTATTTTTTCAAATAATTAATTTTGATATACAATTTTCATCTAACATTACCTTTATTATTTTGACAAAAGTACAAATGAAATATTCTTCAAAACATGAACTAATAAATTTTATTTATATTGTTGTCATTTATCGTCCTTTTCTTTTCAAAATTTGTGTGTGTTTTTTTTTTTTTTTGTTTTTTTTAGCAACTTTTCCTTTTCCTGTGATGACAAATTCTTATGTAATTCATCCACCAAGCCATACCAAAACGTTGTAAAATTTTATGCATTGTGTACATTTTTACCACAAAACATAAAATAGCAGCACATTTTGTGAGCCATCCAACTATTATGGTGTTAGGGACTATAAAAATGTAAAAACAATACATCCTTTCACAGTGCTAATTATGCAATTTTGGTGTCTAAATGACGCGAAAAGAGTAAATTTTTAATTAATGGATAGTTTTTTTTATTTTAATTTTTTTCTATCCTGTCCTGTCTTCTCCAACCATCGTAATAAAAACAATAATAATTTTTCTCTTTTGTTTATTTCTTTGGCAGCGCAGTCAGCTCTAGAACTCAGAATGGGTACTTTTATGAATAATTTTGTCACGGTACGTTTGTAAATTTCATTGATAAAACATGAAAAAAAGAAAATCTTTAAAGGATATTTTTCTTTTCGAAAAATTATAATAAATGTGAAAAATAATAGAATTCTTAAGTTGATATTTTATTGGGTGAAAGGGATCAGAGTTTTCTTGGGTGTTACCTATTTTATATCTATACGTTTATTTGCGATTATTATTGGATATTATTTTTTAGTAACACTTACAAGCCAAAGTCTTGCTAATTAGAAAACCATTTCTGATAGTTTCAACTGACCCAAATGTCACAGCTAATTTTTGCACAACATTAAAATGAGACAAATTATTATACATTCTCATACAATTAAATCATCAAATTAAACAAGTAGTCCAAGTGAACAAAGTCTACACTGCTCAAAAAATCACAGTTCGATCTCATTATTTTCGTCGTTTATTGAAAGCAAAAACGTGTTGTCCGGCTTCACAAATGGGTTACAGAAAAGGTAAGTTTATAGATAAAATACTCAACTATACAAGACACATTTAAGCTAATATACCGCACCGACGATGTTGAAGCAGATAAACGATTATTAGTTAGACAAACATTAAACATTAAAATGTCTAGTTAATATTATTCGGGAACACCTAATTTTCCAAAATAATTCCAAATAGTGAGCACTGTGTTAATATCCGCACCTTTAAAGCTGCGTACATATATCAGTGAGTTCCTAAACTTCCTGCTAATTGTTATATTGTATGTTTTGTTACTTGTGCTAACCTCACAAAGCCCCACCGGTGTTCGGAATACAAAGTAGTGTGTGGTGGCAATCGTCACAATTTTAACGTAAACTCGAATTTTCAAATCAAATTATTTATCGGTACTACTGCATGGCTGACTTGGGAAGTGACGGATAGCATTATGTTACTTAGATTTGTACCATCAATAGATGCCTTAGACATATTTTAAAAATATTCCGATCAAATATAATGTCAAATGAGTTGTATTATTGGAGTTTGTTTAATCGACTGAATGTAAAGTGTAGTGAAAGTGCTGCTTTGTTTTAAAAAGAATAAAAACTTGTAATGCATAATGCAGAAAAGCAAGAATCCAAAATTCTAGCAAGTAGAAATAACAAAATGTACAAATCTAAATACAAATCGATGAACGATGTCATAGTGTATTTTGTATCAGGGTCTGACTCAGTATGGTATTCAGATTGCCATCAAAATACATTTATCGCTACAATTCTTTAAAAAAATAATTTATCTTTTCATCAGTTTTAGCATAGCAATTCCACATATGTTTCCCAATGTTGTTCAACATAAATGTCCATCATATTACGAAATGTTTCGTTAGATAATATTTATTTTATCTAAGACTAAATTTAAACTTCTTAATAACATTGTAACGAGAAAGTAAATCAATAAATGCTCATATTTCCTATGATAACAAAATAAATTCTAATCTTTAATGAAATTAACTACACACAGCTAACGTAAATCTACCAGAAAAAAAAAACAAAAAACATTTTCACTAAATGTTTTCTATATTATTCACCTAATCTCTCAAATTACATGAATTTGACGTTTTCATTTAATTTATAGGGGTCAAAGTCTTTAGGTCACATTTTGTATAAATATCACATCACGTAAATTTTGTTTTCCATTATAAATTTCTTAGATGTAAATGGAAAAAAGTAAAGAAACACACAAAATTATTATACTCTTGTACACATTAGTACTTATTTGATTAGAGTAAATTAATGAATATTTCTTATCAACAAGTACGAATACATGAAATAACTTCAAACAAAAATATTGTCAAGATAAGAATTATATACGTAGTTATTGTCCGAGATGGATTTTAAATCATTTATTTTATTTAAACATATTAGGGTTACTTTGTAATTAAATTTAATCTTTTCTAAATACGTCAAATGGACAATCAAAGTAGAGAATAATGAATTCCATAAATTTTATTTTATATATTATATCATCAAAGGGTTCAAACCCAATGGATGGCAAATTCGCCATCATTAACGTCGACCTGTACATCACATGAATTCATATGGGCGGCACTACTATGTAAATTTCGTAATCCAAGCAAAAATAATTGAGATGATTCATAAATGGTCAATCAATTATTGCAGACAGATTCTACATTTGAATAATTTATATTAGAGTCAGAAATATATCAGTTACCTATGTAAGAAATTCGCCAATAAACATGTTTTTATATCTAATAATACGTCAAAAGATGAAATATATTATCGGCTGTAATGAACTAGTTATTTGGTATCCACAAATCAGATACTGTCTTAAATACAGCAGATATTTTTGAATTACATGTAGGCCTTGGAAAAATGTAGAGTCTGGGTTTAAATCTGCTGAGTAGGAATTCGAAGAAAGCGATAATTATTTACTTTGTTATAAAGTAAATGACATATATGTATCTGCCATTGGAACAGAGTTTCACAAAATTGGAAAAAATCTATAATACATTCATATATCATTTCAGTGGGATACGTGTAAAATATTAATATTTCCGTACTAAATAAAAGGAAGTCGTATTAACAAAATCAATAATAACTTAAAGAGAAAATTCTATTTTTCTCATTTAGACAATATATACAGAAATATAACTGATGAAAATGAATAATGGATTTTGCTCTTGCAGATTCAATCAAACTTGGTGAACAATTAAGAACACATTTAATGCCAAAGATATTTTAAGCCAGCGATTGAAGTTGTAAATTATAAAAAGTTTAAAATATAGCTGTGCATAACCAAATATTTGATTCAAATAATAAAATTAATCCACAGTAAAATAGAAATAATTATGGCAATCTATTAGCAAACATTGTCAAGCATTGATCTTGCAAATTGTGATCTCATATAATTCATGTTAATTGGTAAAGATAGATAGACATGTATGAAATAGTGAAAACATCATTATTTTACTTCCAGAAAATAGTACAGCAACCAAAACAACTATATATTGTGAATTTAGAATGGAAAATGTGGAATCGATTATTGTTGTTTGGTTCAACATCTGAATAATTCAGTAAAGTTGTACATAAATCTCTGGATCTGAATTGTTTGTGAAATATTTTTCATCTTGTCGATAAACACGACTCTTTTCAGCCTGAATCACACATTTAAACTGAAGTTAGTATAACAAGATAACCGATAGAATAAGACTTGACGCATAATTATCACTTACAATCTAAACTACTATTCATTCGTTAACCTTACAACAGAACAACAGAGATATGTATAGCAGGTTAAATTTCTATTTATTTTAAATTGTCAACTGGTTTTAATGAGGATTATATTATACCCATTCCAATTGTGTATAGAATTTTGTATCACCTCTTTAATCTTTCTCAGCAGACCTATTAAAATAAAATTAAATTAAAAAAATGAAAATTTCTGAATTAGTTTGTTGTTCGTAATTGTTGATTAAAGTGTTGCATTGGACGGAATTTTTCTTATAATTTGTAATGATTGATAATTATTACTAATAATTCTAAATTAATTTAACTGAATATTATCAATGCATTTCAAATCGATCAAATATATAAAAACAATATATAAAAATATATGTTGAATATCATACAGTAATAATTTGGATTGAACCTTATAAAAATACTGTAGAATTGACTTGATAAATAGGTATCGTAATCAAATCACCAATGCTAAGATGTTAAACTCCGATTTTGAACTAATAATTCTCTTCAGTACAGTAATTACCCAGCAGAAAGTTTTTATTCTCTGATTTCAAACATATAGACAACAAAGTTGAAAAACTTCACAATTCAAAACTAGAGTTCAACATCTTAGCATTGCTGCTAATTAGTTTATATATTTGTATGCAATATATTTGGCCGATTTGCCAAGGAACAAATTCTCTAATAACTAATCACCAAATGATTGTTGCAGAGCCTACAATTAATTAATTTGCTTTCTTTTATAAGCACATATGTCCCATAAAATTAAGTGTTTAATTATAGAATTTTGAGAAATTTCTTAAATATAAAAGTTCTTTTTCTGATTCGCTATTTACTCGAATAATTGAAAGTATGTATAATCATTTATACAATTTGTTTCTATAATATCGAAATGAAAACTAATCATTCCACTCAATAATTTTTATTATTCAATTTTCTAAGGGAAAAAATACAATTTTCATTTCAGGACATTCCAGTATACAATAAAATAAAAATCATTTATAATAAAACAACAAAATTACCAATAAATGTTCATAAAATTAATTGTATTACCCTCTTTGACTTAAAAGGCAAGCACCTCATCTCAATTTTATTTCCCTGATGAGATGCTTTCTAAAAGGGAAACAATGGATAGAACCAAAATGAACGAAAAAAAAAAAAAAAAATAGGAAAAATAGAAAAGAAGCGCTTTTACTTGTCGTAATCCATACTCATCTACAATGTCTCTTAAGGCTAATCTATTCCTTGATTTGATTTTATTTGGCGATTTTATTTAGTGAAAGAATTACCTTCTTTTATATACCTCGGTTAAGTATTTGTACTTAAACGCCTTCAAATGTACTTTACAACACTGAAGAAGCACTGGCAATAGTAGCATTTATATATAGTAAATGTATATAAATATGCTACT
>JANSTX010054407.1:0-11026 GCA_027564355.1 Penthetria funebris | reverse complement strand
GCCTCATCCTAACCATTGGCCTTAGCAATTATATCAAATTGAAGACGATACTCTTCCCAAGATGTTGTACCGTCGAATGCTTTTGGCCTAAATGTTGTTACTGCCGTGGTTGTTATCGTGGGTTGTACATAATTGCTTGATGTATTGTTGTTTTGCTGACGTTGAGCGAGTTTTAATTTTTCGAAATTTTCTTGAAGTCTGTGTTGTCTATCGTGAATATCTGTGACATGTTTCTCGAGAGTATGATGCTCAGTTTCCAAAATGCTTACTCGTTCATTGGTCGATTTATTTTCAGCCTTGCAATATTCAATATCAATTTGAACAGCTTTTATTTTTGTTCAACTCATCACGTATATCCGCAAATCCACATTTAACATATTCGTTAAATAATCTAAATTCCTTATTCATGACATCTTGTATTGTTTCTTGCTGTTCTTCTTGCTGTGGTTTAATCTCATGGCGTACACATTCCTGAAGTTGTTGTGCTTCTATTTCTTGATGTTGTTCTTGTTGCGCTTTAATCTCCTGATTTTTTTTTTTGAAGTTGTTGTGTTTCTATTCGCGTCGCTTCTTTATGTTCTCTCATAGTGATCACCACATCATCTTTTGAATCTTTTGTTGCTTGATGAATGGAACTAATTAGTTCCGCAAATGAAATATCTTTCGTGGCCATGTTTATTTCTTCAAATAACGAACACTACCCCACACCTGACACCAATGTTATAAAAGTGTGTTTTAGGTGGTTGCTATTTGTTATATACAACGTTGATTCTCTGATAAATATCCTTATCCGAGCGGTTAACGTAAAGGCTATATTCGTAGAGTAATAAAATATTCACTTGCACTTTAACAAACACTTTATTTTGTCTTAATTCTATTGGAAAATACAACACAATTTTACTATACAAAATGTTTTTATTTTATATTACTTATAATTCACTAAAAGTAAAATTTTAATATCTCGATGTGTATTTTACTAAGCTTTATTTTCAACTAACTTCTCCTGTTCATTCACTGCAAGCAATGACCCCAATCCTAAAAAAAAAACAAGTAAACTCGATAAGAAGATAAAAATCCTTTGCTACAAACAACATTGGAAATTGCGTTCTACGAAATTGAAATGGCAGCATGCTAGTTGAATTAGTTAAATGTATTCGTTGTAATAATATACGTGTGCCTCGTGCTACATCAGTTAATACTTCACAATCAATATTATTTCGATGCATTCGGACACATAAACGAGTACCATTTACTAATGCTTTACTTGTATTTAAATTACGAATTAGTAAAACAATTACATTTTCTTTTAATGTCAATTTATGGGGAGGCATTTCGCTTACTTTAATTGAATTTAAAAACTCTACTGGATAATTATTTTGGTCTCGAATGTCTTTAGAAATTACTTTATCAAAACTGAAATAGGTTTTTTGCTCTCCTGGTATACGATTTAAAATATCGGTATTTATTTGATAACAATCATCATTTTTCGGAGCTAAAATAACTGAATCAATAATTTCATTAGACTGAATTGTTTCACTGATATTTCCAAAAATATCTGTAATTATGTTTTCACAGTTACCTATTACTTGTGGTGGTATCTCAATAGTATTTTCGGAAAATTGTGGAAATGTTAAAATTGTACCATTTCCAAGTGATTTTAAAAATTCAACAAGTTTTAATTTTATGTTTATTCTTTTTAATCAAAACAATAAAAAACGAAACATAAATATATTATATATACAATATATATACCCAAAAAAATCACTTTCTTTACCAACGCTAACTCATTTAATGATGTGTTTTTAAATACTAACAATGGTAACTGATTCCGTAATGCTCCCATACATTTAACATTTATACGATTTATCCCACAAAGCAAACAGAATAATCATCATATGTACGCATTTGGTGTTTGTGTTTGGTGACGCGTTTTTGTTGTAAACTTGTTAATTTTTTCACTAATACAATCATACGAAAAGCTAAGTTTAATCGTGTTTTTAAAGGGTAAAAAATTTTTGTAAGGGTAGTTTCTATTAGTAGTTTTTTCAAGCTAAGGCTCATAAAATTTGTATGGAGTTTTTTAAGCAGAATTATTATATTATGATTAGATTGCCATTGCACGAAGAGGATGACGACCAGTGCATTTCAAGCACATGAATATGATAACCTAACCAGTGGCGTGTGGTGGTCATTTCATTCACGCATTCACTTTACAAAAATATTTTTTTTTACAAGATTTTCAGGCAATAATCAATTAGTTAGTAATAGACTTGTTCGAGATGAAAATTCAGACAGGTTTCACCTACCAAGAGCTTTATTATTCGTCGAAACGAAGATCTAGAGTCGTCAAATTCAACATAGATAGTAATATTATTATAATATTTACATATGTTATTAGTTCATTACTATCGTTATATGTCTATAATTAACAAGTCATGATATCTTAATCGTCTTGTATGTGGGACATTAATATTAATCATTGATAACGATCAAGTTTACGTAGGTAATATAACACAAACTGTTTTTGTATAGATTCAATTCTAATGCTGCGAACCTGGTTAAAAGATAACTAAACAATGCTTGCGTACTCTAGAACTGAATGCAAAAACGCACATTAAACACTTCTTAGTTGTCAGAAAATGTGCTGCTTCATAAACACGAACGGTAATGTAAGAAAGCATAATAGTTATTTTGTTCTCATTACAGCAGCAATCCTACCTTTTGACATCTTATCCCCTAGTTAATATTATAATTATTATATATCAAAATATTTTCAAAATAATAATATCCACTAAAACCAAAAATATATTCCATGCGAAAGGAAAACAAACACAAATTTAAATTTTAAAACGATAATAAATTAAATAGGGTTTCGTGAATAAATTAAGTTATTATTAAATTTAATTTTGAAGGAGATGTACTATTAATACAATTCTAATGAATATCATTTCATCTAATCATTAGCAGATGAAAACAAATTATTAATTACTGTATTATTTATTTCGATTAATGAATAATGAATAAGGTGCGAAATAATGACTTTAAAAATAAATTCGGCTGGCAAAATAAATCACGTCCAGGCAAAAGCTATTAATCACAATTCTATGCATTAATTTGCTTTACAATTTCGAGCAATATTTATTGTCATTTTCCTGTAAAAAAGAATATAGTGAATTGCATTTAAAATGCACAAAAGGCAAAACCATATATTTATGCACATGAGAATTCATATAATATGGTCTATATATTTGTATAAGTTCTAGCTGTTGTTTGTGACAATAAACGGTTTTTTATCAAAAAATTAAATGCAATTGGAAATATTGTCCATCACTAGCTACTACTTTCTTCCATCCCTCTAGCAACATACGCATGAGTTTATCAACAACTCGAGATATTTTTTTGGCAACTTCGTAAGAATGTAAGTTTAATGTCATGAGTATAAAAGGGTTATCTTGATATTTTAATAGGGTCTAATATAATATTTAATGGTAAGAAATATTTTTTTTATTATGTCCAAAAGCAAATAAATTCCTAGTACATAAAGGTGCGAAACATTTATGAAATCGATAGAGGTATTGCTAAGTCAAATGTAATAGTTAAGTTTAGTGTTTCTGCCTCCGGACCAATAGAAATAGTAATAGTAATCCAATAGTAATATACTCGTATAAGAGAATTCCAGAAATATATCACTACTAAACATGAATTCATATCGTCAGCTACTTTAATTGAGCTTGATGGTTTTGAGTATTTTTAGTGGCGGTCAAATCTAACTTTGAAATAATTTTGGATAATATGGAATTATTTTATCATGTATATTTAAATTGCAACAGCACCCCGAATTGAATTTAAATACCTTTAACTAATGTAGAATGCACATGATAACATTTTTTCTTTCTGCTGTACTGTACTGACGAGAACTATTATTTCGAAATTAGACTTCAACACCTTGGACTGGAACTTTCAGTAGTATGATTAATTCTCATGTGAATTCACATTAGTTGAAAGGATATAAATTTAATCCCAGCTGTTGTATGAAATTCAATATACATTGATAATATAATTCTATATTATTCAAAAAAAATTCAAAATTATTTATATGCATTACATTACGGTCACTAAAAAGGAAAAATAAGAAGAAGATCGAAAGTGGGCAGAAATGAAAAATAGTTGAAAAAAGGAAAAAAGGGCGATATCAGACAGAAGAGAGATAAATAAAAATAAAACAAAATTCAAATATTTCCTCTAAATCCCACCTTGATATTATAGCTCTCAAACTCGCTTACTTGTTTATATATTATATTATATTATTGAACACAATAAATAATATGACGAGATAGCATCACCTCAAATTAATAAAATTAACGAAATGTTCAGACTTAAGTTCAATTATTCTAGTACCGAAGCAAAGAGTAATAACTAAGTTTCATACGAAGACCAAGAGGGCAATACTGAGTCAATGTTTTACGTTTTATGCGAACATTAAATCAAGATGCAATCATGGAGTCTCAGGTGCGTCTGTACTCCAGATATTTTTTTTACATTTTTCTAAATAAAAAATATGTTCATTTAATGAAAAAGAGAGCAAATAGCTTATATCGGGTTTACGCTTAAAAACAGGATCAATTTTACTCATAAAATTGTTATCCATAAAACAAATAAATAAAGCGAAACATAAACAAAGATATTATCAGGGATATAATTCAGTATTCACCAAAACCATTTAGTTAATCCAGATTTTAATAGATTAAGCATGCTGAGAAATCTTATACAACTTCTAACATCTATCAAATTCATTTTCTATACAAATAATATTTCTACATAAATGTAGTGCTTTTTTCCTTTTTTAATATACTTCTGTGTTAAAATGTAAGTTATATTTTTTAGACTGACTACACTTAAATGTATACAAGCACACAAAAAAATTCAGGGGCGAATAATATAGAATGAGTGCAAGTATTGTATTGAAGGAATTTGTTAACATGTGCATTATTTCTTTTAAAATTATTTAGTGGGTTATTCCAATATTGTACAATCTCAGCAGAGCCACCGCTACGATAATATTAAACTGAATTTGAACTCATATTGCGCCTATGCCGAAGTGAATAGTAGAAGAGACTTCTTATCCAACGTGTCATGCGACACGTGAACGATGGATTGGATGGCAGCCAGTGGTAATACGAACTGTTGCGTACGAAGCCTCTCTGATACAGGGCGATCTCAGTGAGTAACCTGCCCCGCCATGCCATGAGGCTCTGACTTGGTTGACCTATATTTCCATAGCTACTCGTTGGGACCAAGACATGCATCACAATTCAAACAAAAAAACAAAACGAACGTAGTCACTTAACATCTCCACCTCTTCGGAGGATGACTTGCTGCACTCGAATAAGGAGTCGGCAAACAACAACAAGGTAAGCGCAATGCTGCGGATGGCATCATCATTGATAAGGACGAAGACGACACGGTACGAGGCTTGCATTGCTTGCAAAGCCGTTAACAGAAGCATCGCCAACAACAACAAAAGCAACCCCTAATACCGAGGCAAATAAAGATGAAGATTGTACAAATCTATCTTAAGCATTCTAGGCTTGCTTCAGATAATCAAATACTGCTCCGAAGAGAAGAGCTAATCGACATAGCCTTGATTCAGGAACCATGGTTCAATACTCCAAATATCAGAGGGCTTAACTGCCATGAATATACTGTTCTACAACAGGAAAGAAACACAGGATAGAAACAACACTAACGGGGTGCGATGAAACAAAAGATAGAGGTGAGGAACATTTTGAATTTTTACGAATAATCTAAAAGTTTGTAACAGGGATAGTGTCTCAACTTTCACTTTTCCGGGTTCGGATACGTTTAAGGGTTGGAAAAATATAATTGATTTAAATCAGCTAAATAACCTCTAAAATACCCTAAAAAGGTTCAGATCGACCCCCATAATGAATTAAAAACCCAAAAAGAATAAACTGGAATAGATTTCGATACTCTCCTAACGTGGCATTCTTTAGGCACCCAGGCAATACAACCGTATTCCAAGCGGAAATGCTTGCTGTATGGAAGGCATGTGCCTTCTTGATGCCTGTTTCGATTCCTGTACAACGAGTGGCGACAGCCACAGACAGAATGATCACCATTATGTCGCTTACCTCGCTGGTCTGCAAATCAAAGCTGGTGGAAAATACTTCCTCGCATTGAAGGAGGCGAAGCTGCTTGGCTCTTGATGAGGGAAGACGTATTGCTGCGGGCTCTGTGAATTTCTGAAATTATCCAACGAAATATTGCAAGGAAATATTTAAGATAAAATTGTGGGAAAAGTGACCCACCTGGAATCCATGCACAAAGCCTTAAAAGTGTTTTAGTGTTGGAAAATCGAGAAAATAGAGCAACACTGTTTCTTGAAACTTTTCAAACAATCACTGAAACATTTTAACGTCAGAAGGAACATAGATATATTTGTGTAGATTGTCACCTAGTCAAGAAACATATATACAATGTGTGGAGAAACATAGATAAATTCAGACGGGCAAATGAATTGGGAAGAAAAATGTTTTCCTAGAAATAGTACCAACTGATATCGCCGGTGGGATGCAATTGAGGATCGTGATCCTTTTTGAAGGAGCGTTTCGACAATGAGGACATCGGTATTTGGGAGCGAGACGATTGTCCTGGATGAGCCAACTTCAATGGGAATAGACTGTGGATCTCACATTTATCAAAATGTGACAATGGTTAGGAGCAAGAGCAGGAGGACAAGAGATGACGACTCGGGATCGGAGACGGAGGAGAATCGGCCCATCGACGGCATCGCTCTTGAGAGGAAATAATCAAAGAGGGGTATACTATCAAGGATGATCTGTTTGCCACATAATTATACTCAAAATCAGGTTTATCACTAAGGGGAGACGGAAGGACGTAAAGAGAGTAAAAACTAGGAAACAGGTTGACAAATAGACAATAAAGATGAGGCTGTTGCATCACAAGATGGAATCTAGGGGTGCTAATACGAAGAAATGAGTTATGGAGGCTGACATGGAAACGGAAAACTGGTTAATTGAAAAGGCCAAAATTTAATAGAGAGCATGTGGGACAACGGAGTTCAAAAGATCTCACAGATGCTTTAGGTGCCTAAAATTTGAGCACATGGCTGTAAGCTGTACGAGCGGAAAGGAAACATGCTGCGGGCCTTGAACATAGTAGGAATAAGTGCGAAAACTTATCAAGGGCTTGATCATTCAGCAGATGCCCGTTGCATAAACTCTACATGTAAAATGGCTAGGATAATCCAATTTAATATCGGGATGGCGAAAGCGGTAGCTCAAGAGCTTCGCGTAGTTTGCAAGAGAAAGGTTGTGGACTTGGCTCTCATCCAGGTGTCGTATGTCTATAATGGAAGAATACCTGGAAGTAGGGATACAAGTAATTTCTGTATCGGGAGCTAATGGGGTACCTAGGGTGGCGATAGTAACCTTTAATGAGAATATTGAGGTTTTGTTTATGGGCCAACTCTCAACGGCCAACTGCGTCTGTTTTGAGCTTTGTATGGATAGCGAAAATATTTATATTGCAAGTGTCTACTTTAAGTTTAATGAGGACACCAATGACCACCTAAACATCCTCAGTGTGTAGTAATATATAGTGTAATCCAATTTGTATAGAATTCAATAATTCCAAACAAATGATAAATTACACTACATAAAATATTGTTTTAGTTTTTAAGTTTTATTTTAGTTAGACTTTAGATAACAACCAAAATTATAACACCGCAAATATTAAATAACTATCGTAGCATAAAAATAAATTCGTGTTTATTTAAACCTTCCCCCAAGTAACCTTTAATCATATCTACAAGCCAGCTGTGCAGCTGGGTTAAATTTATATATATTATATTATTATATTTTGAATTTAACAACATTTTTTTATATATTATAAATCATTTTGATGAATACGAAACAGTGGATAAATCATCAGCACAGATAATTGGTGATCATTTAGAAGTTAAGTACTGTGGCCATTATTGAAGACCCTATTGTTTAACGTATCTCAACATTACTTATAAATATTAAATATTATTAATATAAATTAATATAAAATAGGTACCGAGAATCCTTTTTTGGTTAAATTTCTGAAATTTACTATCATCAATATAAAATAGGTACCGAGAATACTTATTTGGTTAAATTTCTGAAATTTACTATCATAAACAATATTTTATAAAAGAGTAAATAGTGCACATGGGAGGTTCCACATACAACAGGGAGTAATATCATAAACAGCTTTAATTATGTTAGTGCTAACACAGTAATATATGAAACTTGTATATATGATATAACTTGTTTTTGTATACAAAGCCTAATAAATATACATGAGAGGTACCATAGATAAATTTTTAAATATATATATGTAATCCCAGTTTATGAAGTTTTGAACTACCCTAAAATTTATTTTAGAGTTAGTTTAAATACCAACTTATTTTAACTATTGCATTACAATGTAAAGTGTACTCTGTGGAAAGAACAACTTTTATTAGCAGTTGAGAAATAGTGAAAACAAAATTCTCGTGAAAATCGAACTTTGGGGCAATTGAAATTAACTACAAAAAATATATTGGCTAAAAAGCTATTGTAAACTAATAGTCGCCATAGGGTACAAACCATAAACTTAGTTAAAAAATTACCTTATCATGGTAATTATAAAATGGTAAAAAAAATTCGTAAGTAAAAAAAAAACCGCTAATTGAACAGCTTTTGAACATTATTTAAATGCGTGTATAGGTGGTATTTTATTAATTTAGGTACATTTTTGTGGGTTCAAAACCGGTAACTACAGGTAATCTTAGAGAAGTTACACAGCAGTCATACGAACGCCAATTATATTTGTGAATATTATTATATTATTTGGATTAAAATTCATTTGGAGAGTCACATAATTTATTTCTGTTCCATATACAGGAACCCCAATTTGGGCGATTCCGCATCGCTTAAACTATTTGAGGGACTTTCTGACACAAATGGGGACATTTATACCTCATCTCCATATGCCGAGATTGTGGCAAGTGGTGACCCCGACGTGATCAAAAAAGTTTTTTACTTTAAAAATTGGTTATTTTGTGCTGCGCAATCGAATTATATATATTTTTTTTTTTTTTTTGGTTTCTATTTTATTTTCGTAACAAGTCAAATCAGTAAAAATGTAGACAAAATAAATTTAAAATATTTGATAGTTCTAAATTAATCTTTTGTACTACTGAAAGTACAATTTAGAAAGATTTTGTAATAAAAAATTGTACGCCTAATTTGTTCAGTTTTTGATAAGGAAGGTGTACTATTTAATATTGGGAACTATATCCTTACTCATCACTGACTAATATACTTGCAGTTTTTTTTTTGTTTGTTAAGTGTTTTAATAATTAATACAACTTCAGACAATAACAGCAGCTAGAACAGCAACATCATCATCAACTGCAGCTACAACCACAGCAGCAACATTAACAGCAGCTACAGCAACACTGGCTATAACAACAACAATATCATAACAGCAGCTACAACAACAGCATCATCAACAACAGCTACACAGCAACACCGTCAGCAACAACAGCTACATCGGCAACATCATCATCGACAGCAGCTACAACAGCAACATCATCGTCAACAGCAGCTTCATCAGCAACATCAACAGCAACAGCACTGGCTACTCAAGACCGTCATCATCATTAACAGCAACAGCACCGGCTACTCAACACCATCATCATCGTCAACAGTAATAGCACCAGTTACTCAACATCATCATCATCGTCAACAGCAACTGCACCGACTACAATAACAAGGGAATCCCGGTACAATTTTTTTTATTATTTTTTTTATAATATTATTTTTAAATAGATTAGGGAATTTATTGTGCAGCAGTCAGTGAGTCAATCTATCGTTTCCTTCTAGCGGTGTTAATAAATTTATTTTTTTATTATATATATATACCTCAATTTTTTTTAATTGATTAATATTTTGTAATGGTAATGGTGCCCTACTCAACATTGAAATTGGTGTTCGGTAGGCGCACCATGGTGAGTGATTGGTCCACCCTACACCAACTGTTGCACGGCATGGAGTTCGGCGACTTCTTCCATCTCAACTCCTTGCCAAGATGAAGGCTGCAACTCGAAAAAGCGCCATGGCACCAGCTATCAAAGACCTCTGGATGGAGCGCATGCCAGGCCCCATCCAGGCAATCTTGTCTATCTCGAAGGAGTCACTCGACGTCCTTGGTGAAATGGCAGGAATGCCGAAACGATGGCGCTGAGCTCCATTCAGAGATCACGCTATGATGTTGCTCCAATCTCGCAATCTGCATCGTCCGTTACCTGGACCAATGCCTCTATCAATGCATTACGACAAGAGGTGGCACGACTAAGTTAATCGGTCGCCAGATTGGAGGCGCGCAGTCGGTCGCAAAGCCGCGTTTCGTTCGCCGACGAGTCGCAGTCGCGTTCGCGATCGCGTATCGACAACCGCTCGTACGGATCAACATCAAAAACCAACGCGGATGGTACAGCGACCTTCAAATTTCAACGTGGTCTTTGTTACTAACATGTAACACACGGACCAACGAAACGGAAGTGTCGTTCTCCATGTTCATATGGTAAAAGTGACAAGGATCAAAAAAACTAAGTCCCGCGTCTCAGTTGGCGACTCCAGGCTGGATTCAAAACGAATCCAGTCGAATGTTCATAGTTGAACCTCTAGCTTACGTTAGATTCCTAATCGACACAGGCGCAGATGTTACGGTAATGCCCGCATCTCGTGCCGACCGTGCCAATGTCAACCCGAATTTGGTCTTAACCGCGGCCAACTCCTCGCCAATTAAAACATTTGACATGGAAGAAGTTTCCATTTCGCTAGATCTTCGGCGTCATTCAAATGGAAGTTCATCTTGGTCGATATTGATAACCCTATCATAGGGGCCGATTTTCTTCGACATTATGGACTGGTAATCGATTTAAAAAATAAATCATTACTAGATCCATTAA
>JANSTX010054406.1:0-11028 GCA_027564355.1 Penthetria funebris | reverse complement strand
GATTCACATATAACACAGTAGTATATAGTCGGTTTATTGCTAAGTGTCTCTGCGTAGCGCAGTCTTGTCGACTGGAATAGAAAATACAACGATTGTAACATTTGCTGAACCGTCTTCAAAAGCATATTAAAAACAATCTTATGATATTGAACTTTTGGGGTACACCTCTAGTCAGATTCAAATAATGAAATTTAAGAAAATATGAGGCAAAGGTTCAATGACACATTTTTCCCACAAGACAAGGGCAAATTGTTCAAAAATTTTACCAAATATCGTAATATGTTAAAAATAAATATTCTAAGTCTTCCTAGTTTTTTTTTTAATCTCTTTAAATGTTAATTTATTTGCTTGTTTGTCAGCCACATTGCAAATGTAAGATCAATTTGTCATTTGTTTAGGAGAGATAACTATGTATTTGAATCCTATATTAATAACATAAATGTTATATTCATTGAATCAATTTCAATTTAAAAAATCCTTAATTGTATAAAATTTCTTTCAATATGAATTGTTAATAACAACCGTTTCAGAAATGACAACGAATCGTGTCCTTGATGCTTATCGAACATGTAGTGACCAAAGCTATTAAAATAAAGTAAATTATATCATTGGCTGGACAAATTTGAGCAAGGACTAATGCTATTGATTATTAAAGCTAGGTTTAAATGTATTAAAAGCATTTATAATAAGCAGTGGGAGTAGGTTCGTTTATAGAATGTATACATTGATAACAGCATTTTTGTCATTGCTCTATTGGGCTTGCATTAAAAAGTTCAATGATGCTAATTATCTTCAAATATACGAGTAGTAAGAAACGTGGTAATTTTTCTTAAACTATCTATTTTGAAATTTGATGAACTATTCTTATAGGGCACTCAGTAAATCTTCGAAAATCTGTTTAACTATAGAAGACTTTCATTATTGCATAATTTTAATTAGCTTTGAAAGGGAGTTCGTCAATCACTCAAATTAATGTGTATATCTTTTGTATACTCGTATGGACACGTTTTAAATAGATATTCGCTTGAAAGCTTCATATTTTAAAATTAATAATATTAGTAGAGCAATTGGAATGTTGTGGCCCATCATGTTAAAGATGTCAATTCTATGTTACCAACATTTTTCATTTAATTTATTCTTCCTTAGCAAATTGCTACTGATGATGATTGATTTTCCACAGGACATGTACAATTTATGTCGGCATTGTATCCATTCAATAATGGTAAATAATATTGAAATGTTTTGCATACATTTTATGTAATCAGGCATGAAATATAAATTCCTATTCGAGTATAAATGTTAAACATAAGGTAGGATATTAAAGAAATGGGGATGCATATTGCAATTGTACTAAGCTAAAATTATAGTAAAACACATTGAAACTATATTTGAGAACATCTACACGTCTACATGTCGTTAAAAAATAAAAATATAGAACTGTAAGTACTAAATAGCTTTCATTAATCATTAAAGGTGTAGTGAAAGGATGTTAACAAAACCACACAAAAAAAAAAATTGTGCAATTAATAACCACAAATTTTTACCTCGGATATTCAAAAGTTTTTTTTATTTACCATTTTCTATACAATATGTGCACGAAAACGATAAATTAAATTTTACAGACATAATTTACGTTATCCCTTATATGTAGCCCGGGTATACTAATAAATTAAATTGCTCCTTTTTTTCACAGTTCAAAATTTTTGCATTTACAGGATACTGTTAAAAGCTTCAAATTAATTTAATATTAATTGATAAACTTTATAATAGTATACTTTATGCGATAAGCGACCGCGGCATTAGAGTAAAAGGTTTCTAAAGAATAATTTTTCTATTTTTATTATAGGTCAACTAAATCAACATTAATAGGCAATTTTATGTATTTTCATCTGTTTAGTTTGTATATTTATTAGGACATGAAAAGAATTGGTGTACCTATAAATGATGTTTCCGAATACATATAGCTTCTTCTGTTAAACTCCTACATAAAGCGTTATCGTCATGGTATACGTAAACTTACAACCCTAAACATTTGAGGCGAAGGTAATTTAATTCAGTCTCCAATATAAGCCATAATAACGGAGTATTTATCACACCGATTTGAATGGTTAATATAAACAACAGTCAGACTGGTGATCTGTGCTTAATTGTGGAAAAAAGGTTAAGAAAAATGACGAAAATAGAACTTAATTTTGAAAATTTATTAAAATATGACTTAAAATATTGCATCTAAGAAGTTTAACGTAACAGTTCACGAAGCTTTACGAAAACAACGAAGAAAAAAAAATAAATACTACTGGATGTGAAATACATAAACTAGAATCATTTGCATATGAAATTTTATTCAGAAGTCTAGTATTCTGCTTAAAAGTAAGTATAAACAAGGATGGTATGAATAATTTGACAGTGTTGAAATGAAAAAAAAAACAAATTATTTTATGAATAAAAAAAAGTCGTCTAATATTAATGTATAATGTGTATCACCTTTCTCAAGATAATCGATAACGAGTATTATGCATCTCAGTTTTCATAACCTTTACCACCAAAGAAACTAATTTTTCTAGCATCTAACCATTATTTTGAATAAAATTTCGATTGTTTAATTATGGATTATGATGCATCAAGAGTTAAGAAACGATAAAAAAAAAATCATTCAAACTATTAGTAATCTAATGTGCAAATAACGAGAGTGACATCATATTTGCAATGAAATATTTCTTACAACGTCGCAAGAAACCACATATTCTTAAAGCATTTTAGTCACTTTCAAATTTTGGTCAATTCAAAGTATAGCTTACAATTGAGTTGAAATTCTGGAAAACCATCACCAATTTCGACAAGTTCTTAATTTTGTATGAAATCTGAATATAATCGTTCTAGAATTTCGATATTAATAGTATTCCAGCCAACGTGCTTTGTAATTATGCAAATTCATTATCGTTTTCGTTATGTAACATAATGTATATATATCAAACATCCATAATTTGGGGTAGATTTCCTTCCTGCAGGAGGTCAACTGAAGATATTATGATATGCCGAAATCTTGCATAGACTCATTATTCATGCATTAGATATATCTAAGATATTTGATCATGCAGTAGTTTCTCAAGTCTTCCATTACGGTATTTATAACAATTTAAGATAATGGATCTCTAATTTTTTATAAAGACCACTCAATCCAGATGATACTGGATGGTGCTAATTCCAATATTATCTCATTAGATGCAGCACAGACGCAATATGGGTGCGCTAAGTTTATTTTATAGATATGTTTTCGGTGATTGTACTGCTGAAATTGCCAATATTATACCCTCTGTTTGGGTATTAACTCTAGACACTAACCTGACTCAGTAATCATATTATTATCATATTAATCATATCTATTGCATAATTTAGTCACATTGTCAGATTTAGTGCCATGTTCATATACCGCACGTACCTTCTTTCTGAAGACTGTTTTCTGAATTTTATTGTACCAAAAAAATTCCCAGAAGCATTCACTGTTATCTTCGTGAAAACCCTCTCCTTTTTATCGCATGAACCGGATAAATTTAAGGGTAACCCATCCCTGAAAATTGACTTGTTCATAAAAAAAAACAAATTGACATTAAAATTTAGGAATCGTTAGCCGCCTGTTTACACTACAGTAAACACATTTGTGTCTTACTAGCCCTGAATATTATAAGATTTGAGTATTCCTATACAGAACTATAAATCATTGTTAAGTTAATATTGTTAAGGTTTATAAAGTTGCTGCTTATAGTACGAACAAATAACCAAAACTTCTTGCTGTTCTTTCGAACAGCGTGTATTTTTCGCTTAAATTGAATGTCTCCTTCTTCTTTCTTGCGTAATTCGTTATTCGGGGTCAGTCTATTTCTCCACAAGTTTAAGAAACATCTTAATCCACTTTGAGTGATTATATTGACCTTCAGTGTTACACCGGAGGACCATCTTAAGATTTTCATCTCGATTGTGAGTAGCTTCTGCAAATGATCTATTTTTACAGCTCATCAATCGTAAGTCATTGTTGGTCGAACAACAATTACATACAGCTTCCTCTTTGGTGTCATTTTTCGATGACATAAAACTGTAGCCACTGATCTCTACTTGACCCTTTATTCGATATTGAATATCATCTTCGATTTTACTGCTTATTGTGATAATTGATCCCAAAAATTTAAACTTTTCGGTAAGCGGATGACCCGTTCGATATGATTGTGTTTTGTTGAGTAGTCGATCCATTACCATTAAATGGAAAATATATGTAATCTGGCCTCTAATACCAAACTCCACAGATTTATTTTAGTAGCGATTTCATTTTGATTCTCACTTATTAACACTGATGCACACCAACGTTTATGTTGAATGTGGTATATGTTCAACAATGTTTTTTTTTGTCGTTCCGCCGTTTGTTTTTAAATTTTTCTGATAAAACGAATTTTGCTACTAACAATCGTGCTGTAAAGCAAGCGGATCACTAGATATCACCTTGCAGTCGTTAAAATATTTCAAATTGAGTCTATCACATAGTATAAAATCAATTTAAGATGAATTACTATTACTTTTGTAAGCTATTAGACGTTCCTCTTTTTTTGCAAGGTAAATTTTAACTATGGCCAAATTATATGTCATTTTCAATTGTCATCAGCCAGAGATTTACTATCGTCAAAACCATAGTAACCATAGCACACATTGAAATTTACATTTGTCTTGCCAACATGTCCCATAATCAGACTGAAATCTATGGAAAAGGAAAACCGATTTCAAACGTTCCCAAAATTCCATCTTTGTGAATTCATCGGATCATACAGAAATAATAATCACGATTGTCTAATAATATCTTTAAAGACATTATACAACCGTTTATTCCATCTACAGACATTACCTATTGTTCAATGTTTCCATGTCCTATTTATTTGACATTGGACCTCTACATGTAGTTTCCTTTCAGCTACTTAAATACTGTTTCTTCTTAACACCATTGCTAGCTCGATATTGCGTCCAGTTAAGAAGCCAAGTATCTATTATAAAAATTGTACATTCTGAATTGATTTCACTTTAGATACTTTCCACCCAGAAATCCGATTGGGGGAGTAGTTTACCTCCGGAATTCTTTAATAAAAGTGAACTGATTTCATATTTCTATCATTAAAATAAATAGTAAATAAATCATAAATAATTGGCTTTGGTTTTACAACTCACTATATATGGCTTCAGATGCCTAGGTTGTTCAATTTGAACAATCTTCACCATTGTCATTTTCACAGAATTCTGACTAGTCATATGGGTAAATCGAAACCGAACATATTGCTATATGTCGCTATAAGTTCCTTCACCAATTGTATATTCAGCTATAATCGAATTGGCAACAATTTATTCCTTTGGTGGTGGCATAGTTGCGGTCATTTTGATTGTCCCTAGATTTAAGCTAGAATATGTTAGCTATATATTCTCGTAGACACCCTCCAATCACGGACAGGATGTCTTTTAACGTCAATGGACTCGCTTAAATTGACTGCCGATTCTCTTATAATGTAATGACGAGCATATGTGCTTTATGCTAGTTATTTGAATAAATATTTAGTGCAATTAAATATTGACGCTGATGTATGTTAGGTTCTGAAGCTGCCTTATAGCCGTTTTCTCTTTTTTGCTCAAATTTTCGGCATTTTTTACATCCAGTACTTTAAGAAATCATAATGCTGATTATAACAGTTTCATCATGGTTGGCTCTGGACTAGAAATTTTCTGATTTTTGTCTTTAATGTCGTTTCTTATATAGAAAATTTCACAAATCCATACATAATTGTTGAACGATGTTGCAACAAAAAAAAATACAAAAAAAAAACAAAAAAAAATCTAAATCAATCAGAAAGTAAAGAATTACTCGAACCGTCAGTATTTTTAGTATCTGGCATTCTTGTGAAACTGCTCGCTTTTGTCTACATTTATAGCTTCAATTGTATATTAATGTAATTTTTGGTGAAAATGTCATCTTCGGTATTTATTTGTTTCAAAATTTGTGTGCAAAATTTTGATGATATCACGAGCTTCTGATATGCAAAGTGATTTCCAAGATCTATCTATTGAAGGTATACACAATTTTGTTCATAATAACAGCAAATAGCTGAAATTTTAGGTTTGTATTTGTTTCGATATGATGTTCGGCAATCTCAATTTATAATTATTAATAATTAGATCGCGAATGGATTTATGCATGACTCTACCTTAAACATAGAGATGTGGACTATATGTAACTATACACAATTGTGCATATGTTCGAGAATCTCAATGTTTATTTTATTATTAATTGAATTGCGTCTCCTTCACAAATTTTGTACACAAGTATGTTATGTGGGAGATATGTATAGATAAATATACGTAGGTACAATATCTATAATAAAATCATATTATCATCATTTATTATCAATAGACATTTTTCATATATTACACTGTACAATCAACTTTAGTGGTGTGATATCAAATAAACAAAAACAAATTGTTTACTCTCGACTTCATAATATTGTACGATTTACTTCAACACTTCAAAGTATATATGCGGATATCGATGGATGAAAATGGATGGAAGGATGGATAGATGGATGGATGTATGGATGGATGTATGAATGATGGCTTGTTTTATATGTTTATATATTGTTTTTTATATTTCCGATTAAGGACATCAAATAGCATGCTTATTGATTGTATAAACATATCAATGTTGATTAGATTAGGTCAGTCAATTCAGTTTCATTTTCTTGATTTCATCAAAGAAATATCATAAGTGAATTTAGAATCTCAAGCAATTAAAAATAGACTTATTACATTAACGCAATAGGAATTTGTATAATAATTCAATTTAATATAAAATCACAAATCTTTAAGTATAAGACAGAAATTTTATTGATCAATAATAAGATTTATTTATAGATTTTTGAATATATTGAAATAATTATGTTATTATAACTATAGTCAATTAAAATTTTTCAATTAAAAAAATGTATATTGGAATTAATATTTCATGAGGCTGTTGCCGCCATCAAACATATATTTTCATACTCGCATATATTTCTGTATATGCTAACTAATAAATTGAAGTAAATTTGAAGAAAATTTGAAGAAAATTTATTTCAACATATTTTATTTCATAATAATTTTACTTTACACCATTACAACATTCGGCTATCATTACTTTGATTTTATTATTTTTTCTTTACTAAAACAATATTTTTCTTTCAATTATAACTTTTAAAACCCCAAATGTTTTTAGCACGCAAACATTACAATATGATTACTGTGTGAAAGTGAAGTACATTAATTATTATTTCAAATTTAAATAAACAAATCTTCTAACAATTATTTTCGATAAGTCATTGTAATAAATTAATTCAATAAGCTAGAATCAGGTGAATTAACAATATGAAAGATCTTATAGAACATGGATTTATAGTAATTCTAGACAAGACAATATAATTATTATGCAAAGAATTGCACATTCTTCTGAAGAAAGAGTATTGGTTCACTAAATCAATAGTGACGCCTCGAGCGTGCAACGAGCGACATTACAATGTTAATTTATCAGGCAAAGAGAACATCGAATAACAATCGATAAGTCACATTTATCATCGCGGCCTTTATTCCACGTGAATTAGCATATAGCGTCAACGAACAACTGACATTTTTTACGATCTCTGACCAGCACCTTGACTTCACCCAATCGACCGGTCGTCTCAGTGTCTATCCGATCCAATTTCACTTTCTTCGGCTGAAAATTTTATTCATCGCCTCTCGATCTGACAGTTTCAACAAATTCTCATTTTATATTGTATTTGGCCAGGAAATATTTAGTATGCGTCTGAGGCACATTTAAATTTGTGACACGATGTTATTTGACACCCTGTAAGTTTTTACAATTGTACCGATAAACAATTTGTTTTAAAAATGCGCAACTTTAGATTTTTTGAAATTTGTGATGACCGCCAGACTCCATCATTAAAAATTAGTCGAGTTTTTTGGTATACGGAACCTAACATCTGTTTCTACACTACCATCAATTGATAAAATGATTCCTAATAACTGAAGGTCCTCTACCTCAGCTATTATTCGACGTACCAATTTTCATTAATTTCGTCTTTAAAACAATAAATTTCACTCTAATATCCGACTCAGTTTGCAACAACAAACAAATGCCGTCAGCGAAGTCAAAATCATCAAATCGACCGGTTATACCACATCTGATACCATGCGGTAGCGAGTTTACCTTGATTATAATCCAGTCCAAGACACCCGAAAGTACATAAAAAATATCATTAAGCCTTCCACTATGCAGAACTCTGCATTGTGAATCACGATATAGACCGCGGATTATATTCATTAGATTTAGACGGCATTCCATAACAATCAATACTATTGAATGCCTGTTTGAAGTTGACAAATAACATAAAGAATAACGTTTGCCATTTAATTGACTGCTCAACAAAAATCCATAATGTATTGATAAGGTATATGCAAGATCAACCAGACCTGAAACGTGCCTGTTCCTTTCGCATACTCGGTTGCAAAACTGAACTGATGATGCTGTCGCAAAGTGATACCACGTAAGTTTTCATAAATACTCAAGTTATCCTTTCTCGACAACTTAATTATTAATTCCTCTTTCCACAAGGTTGGAATATCATCAGAAAACCACAATTCACTAATAATGGGATCCAAAACTGATGCAATGCCATCTAAATCAACGTTCAAAATTTCAATGCGGATATAACTGTACCACGACTTGGAGTATATTCTCTGAACTGTCTTGTAGCCGAACTTCGTTCAACCGAACTCTGAGCAACCTGAACTTCGCATGTATTCAGTAGTTCACAAAAGTACTCAGTCTATCTTTCCATTTGCTGAATCTCATTTCAGATCAGCAAAGCATCCGTAGATTGAAGTGGACGTTCACTTCTAACGATCGGTTACTTTTCCTGCCAGACGGTAAGTTTCCCTTATGTTGTTTGTATTTGCAGATAGTTGTGTCAGAGCAGCAATATTTTCAAAAAAGGTATGCCTATCCTGCCGTGCACTTTTACCAATCTTTTTGTTCAGTTGACTATATTATGTCTGCAGATTCTGTTGGTTCATCGCATTACTGTTGTTAATCGTACTCTTGATGTCTCCTCATGACTCATGCCAACCATAAGTATTAATTTTATCTGTCCAATAACCAAACAGTGATCACTAAAACATCCGCGCCTCTATATATACGAACGTCTAACAGGGATTTTTTCCAAATGTTATTGTATGTCATGTGATCTATTTGGTGTCTGATACGCCCGTCCGGTGAAATTCAAGTCTCTTTTCTGCGCAAATATAGTACCATCAATCACAAAGCTGTGATTACTGAACATTGCCGCAAAAAGTTCTCCATTATTGTTCATATCACCTACTCCATGTCTACCCATAACAGACTCCCAGCCCATGTTTTTCGAGTCAACATTTGCATTAGCGTCACCCATGTTATATGACAATATCCGATCTGATAATTTCAACAAGGCAATGTAAAAGTTGACTATAAAAAGCCTCCTTATCATCAAACGAAGCTTGCTCTGTTGGTGCGTAAATATGAACTATTTTTACACATTTAGCACCATACACTAGAATTATACTGCGACTATTCGATCTGAAAACAGCTCCTAGTCAGCAAAACTACGCGTTGGAGAGACACTTAACAATAAACCGACTCCAATAATATGATCCGTGTGACTCAGATTTCCGGAAAACAAATGGGTTTCACCAGAGGATATAGTTTTTTCTTCGTTTATTCCATCGAATCTCGTTCAACCCAAGAATATCGAGTTTGCATCTCTTCTATTCTTGAGCCACCTGCGTCAGTTTCGTCGGTTCAATCATTGATCTGACATGCCAGGTTCCAAATCGTGCCCGTTCATATAAGCCAAAACTCGTTATCGAATTTCCATTCGATCCGAGGTCATTTGCTGACATTTCTCATTCAATTAAGTATTTCAGCAGTGCGAGATGCAAACAAACCCACAATTTCTTAGATTAGTGAAGTTCCAACTTCACTAATCTAAGAAATTGTGGTTAATTCGTAATTGGAACCGCATCCTTTCTCCCGTGTAATTTTGTAAATGGATTATAAATACAGAGTTCAATAGTTAGTTTATTCTTGTTCCAGTTTTTATAAAACACCAGACTGTTGAATGAATAGTAAATACCTGAGTAGTGTCAAACGCAAGCTTAACAGACTAAGAATGGATAATTCATTTTAAGAATGTATATGCAAAGGCAGATCAATCCCATTAGCACCAAGGTATACATAATAAGGAAAATGATAATTTCCTAATACCGATTTGATAGGGTTTGGCATGAGACATTATTATCAAAGCATACATCACATGGTGTTCATCCTTTTATGAGGAGCTGGATCTCAGACTTTCTGATAGGGCCATCAATCCCAGTTGTTTTGGAAGACATGGGTTCAACTACTTTTAAATATAAAGCAGGGCTTCTCGAAGGTTCAGTTCTAAATTCTGCTCTCTTGTTAATTTCTATTAATAACTTTGCATCATTCATATTATTTGAATAGAAGATCAACGAGGGACATGCGTGGAAATATGGACTATTCTCTTAACAATTATTTGAGATTAATCTATGATTGGACGCGTGCATATCATCTAAAATTCAATGCAAGTAAGACGCAACTATGTTTCATTTGTATCACATTGACAGACAGCTCGGTAATCGCACTCAATCAAATTTCTGACCACTTTCATATGTGTCGCCAGAAGACCCAAAAATTCAAATAAAATATTCACTGATTCCTGTATTCCAATCGATATGTCAAAGCAATCTCAAGTTATCATGCACAATAGACATGGGAGGTACTTCAAGGAGCAATCCGATAAAGCTTATATTCCCACACATTCTTTTAGTTAATCTTCATCTTCTTCTTCTTCTTCCTTGCTTTTTTCCTTATTCAGGGTCGGCCCTCCTACTTCTCAATCTATTTCTCCACAAGTT
>JANSTX010054405.1:0-11029 GCA_027564355.1 Penthetria funebris | reverse complement strand
TATTGTAAACAATCTCTGCATAAAACTGCAATCTCTAGAATCGTGACTTATCCTGTGTTTTTCTCAATAAACGCTTATAGTTGATAGTTTACCATCTATTCAATTCTTTATACTGTTATAATTAGTGTTTCTGCTCAATTTTAAAACAATGTTTGTGGTTATGGCACACAGACTCAAAACGTTAATATAGCTGATGTGTGGCTCTAGATTTGCCAATTACTACCGCACTTCTTCCCGGTTTTCTGAATATCCCACCACCAAGTTTCAGTTCCAGTATTCACAGAACCGCTCACGAGTTCCTTCACCAATTGGCAAATGAAAATAGGCTCGGGTAGAATAATCTTAATTTCTCTAATTATTTATGACAAATTTATGTATAAACGCCACAAATCGCTAAAAAAAACGCTGCTAATAGCAACTAAACGCGATTAATCGCTATCAATAGTTATTAAACACTGCCAATAGGTATAATTCGCAATTCTGATTTTCTTAGAATCCTGACTAATCATGTGGGTAACTCGAAACCGAACATATTTCTATATGTCGCCCACGAGTTCCTTCACCAATTGGCAAATAAAAATAGGCTCGGCTAGAAGAATCGCTTAATTTAATTAATTATTTATGACAAATTATTGTATAAACGCGATTAATCGTTACCAATAGTTATTAAACACTGCCAATAGGTATAATTCGCTGTTAAACGCTAACAATCGCTACTAAACGCTGCCAATCGCTCCTTTCTTCTATTTTGTTTATGTTTTACTGCCGGCGTTCGCCTAACGCAAAATCAGTAACCCAACTAGGGCTTGAGTTGCCAAAGTTGTTCAATCTTCACCATTATGATTTTCACATAATCCTGAGTAATCCTGTGGGTAACTCGAAGCCGAACATATTTCTTCATGTCGCCCAAGAGTTCTTTCACCAATTGGCAAAAATAATAGGCTAGGATAATCTTAATTTAAATAATTATTTATGACAACGCCGCAAATCGCCAAAAAACGCGATTAATCGCTACCAGTAGTTATTAAACACGACCAATTGACAGCGTTTAGTAGCGTTAATTAGCGTTTGAGAGCGTTTAGTAACGATTGACAGCGTTTAGTAGGGATTTGCAGCGTTTAGTAGCGATTTGCAGCGTTTAGTTGCAATTGTACATTGTGCAAGTACATTGCCGAACATGAGCGGTAATCTAAATGGCTCACATCAGTTCATGGCAGCTTGAAGTAGGAAATGGCTTCAAATGTCGTAAAGTCGGAAAAATTAATATCGCTCAAAGTACTAGGAATTTAGACTCGAATAATGGATTGGACTTACACAACGACGACTCGACACGAACATGGACAAAACGAAAATGGAAAGACAATACATTGCAATTTGTTTGCTGGAATATGACATCGTTCACCAATAAAATCTATGAAGCACCATAAAATTGATTTTTGTGCCCTTAACTGAAATAATTATAGTGGGTGAGAAATTCGGTATTGAATGGCGTTATACCAAAACTAAATGAAGAAATAATAAATGAAAATGAAGAGACACTGATAAATTTTTGTGCTACCAAATTTTGGGTGTAAGAGCTCTTTCTTCCGGTAATGTAGATTACGCTAATTACACAGATTAATTTTGTTTTTCACTTCAAATTGCCTCTCATTTTCTATAACTAAAGATAGATGAATGTCATGTGGAGATCTTACTTTCAAATATGCAATACAAACTAGGTAGCTGGCTATTTAAATACTGAAATAATGAAATGCATAACCCGATAGTTATAATTGATTCTTAATTTCAATAATAGTTATTTACAGTCAAATTTGATGCATAATTAGAAACGATTCCATATGGTGGGGGGGGGGGGGTTCAGGCTAAGATGATGCAGTTTATTGCGCAATATTATTCCATATGATGTAAGTTTGATTATACACTTCTAAATTTTGTAATTCTGCACATATCTTCCATATTTTTAATTAAATGGTAAGAGTTAATTTTGGTTCCAGAAATTTGGCATCGTAGCTCATTTAAAATATCTTTATTTAAAAAATTTATTAACCATTTATTGGAAACCAATGTCGGCCAGATATTTCCAAAGATTTGAAGGTATGTCATCTGGACCAACTGCTGTCAAAATATTCCCATCTTTTTTTTATAGGTTTAATTACATGCATGCGCTGCAGAATTCCCCTAATATTGATCTTCCTAGAATTATGAATCATTCGGAATGAATTTACTGTCTATATACTTTCTATAGCAAAATATCATATCCATTATGGTACACATTGGCGAAAATGATCTGTTAAGTCCGTAATATTGGACTGATCCTTTTCGAAAATTTAAATGAAACTACAAAATTTGACCAGGCTCTTGACGGTACCCATGTTTACATGTATACTGTGTATTATACGCGTATATGCATCTATCTACCCGTTGTATGAAGTAATGAAAAAGATAATATGCCGCTGCTTGAGATCAAGAATATATAATTATTTAAACATTTTCATTTTATATACTATGTGTGTTTGGCTTGGCTAATGTTATTTCATTTTTTATTTTTACTTTTTTTTTTTGTTTTATCTTTTATGTTTATATTATTTTCATTTTCAGCTGGAATTGTGAATTCAGTCATTCATCATTTTTAGTTCAATTCTGAAATTCATTGAAGATTGTTCTTACACTCCATTCTTCAAATTATTAGCATCTTCAAATTAGTCCATTAATATTACATAAGCCGATTGTATTATTGAGTAGGAACAGTGGGTGGTTAAAATATCAAACAATTTAAATAATTTTTTAAAACCACCAGTGATTCCGTGTTTTAGGATTAAGTGTCCATTTGGTTAGTGTTATTCATTGGTTTTTTTAAAAATATTATTTTAGTTTAAATATTTTAAGATTTTGTTACAATACGATTTGAAATGTATAAAAGTTCACTCTTTTCATCTACATATTTGAGGGTTTTATTACATTCCACATTTACTATTTTGTGTATATTATGTTAGTTTTATAATGTTTAATAAACGTTCTTTTTATACTATTAAATTTATATTGAATTTTTGGACGGACACCTTTGACCATTTAGCGAAAATCTGATTTAATGTTTAAAATATGATTTAATATTTTATAGAAATATAATTAAGTGCATTATTAGCCAATAACTTTCTGTAGATTTCACGGTGCTTAATAAAAGCGGTTGATTATAATCTACGTTGTACAATTAATGTGCCCAGACAGGCATAAATATACACCAATATCGGTATAAGATCGAATTTATAAAGATAGGCTAATGCTGCATTGCAATATATCATATTAGTCCACCCATATATGGTGTACAGAAATCAGTATGATATTACAACGTTGATTTCACAGATTCAAATCTCTCATTCTTGGTTCCATAGACGTTATACGTACACTAACAAATCGTTTACATTTTAGTTAAATGTTTTGCTTATTGATAGACCAATTTATGAGAGTAACACTATTGTAACGTAACTCCGGATTCGACTTTGCACAATTATATAATGTAATGTAATCAATCAAGTACATACATATCCCCTTGGAATGTTCTAAATCATTGTTATCCTTGGTCTACGGCTTCAATTTGATTGTCATAAATTAATTAAATATTATCATTTGTCTGTTTTAAGGAATTACAGGTTCATCAATTATATTTAGAATATTTCAGATTATAGTAAATAAATGCATTCCGCATGCATTCTGAATAGTACTTAATACTTAAATGTACGAAAAAAAAAAATTCACCCGCAAAAAACGGTAAATATTATTCCGATTTCATCTATTAATTACGTCTGTTGAAATAGTCCCTTTAACATTAATATTAACTTAAACATTAAACTTTCCTTTCTTAATAATTTTTTGAAATTCCCAATTGAATGATTCTCGTGAATTGTAAGTCACACTGATTGCTTTTATAAATAGTAACAGACAGTTACAAAATTCAATATATAGGACAAGTTTGCAAATATCAGATAATCGCCAACATTGCTCTAAATTTCATCTTTTACGCCTTAAAAATCAAGGAATTTCTCCTCGTGTTCCGTTGAATTCACGTTTGATCGTACGCTCGTCTGCGAAACCCTTTTTTCTGGAGATTTTTCAACTAAATTTTACGACCTACAGGCATTTAAGTCAAATGTTCACAAATTTCCTACGTTAATATTTTACTCCTCAATCGTTATGACTCAATAAAAAAGCTATTTTGTGTTTTAGACATTATATACTCTATACAGCGATTTAATTTAATTTCTAATTGGGAACGGAAAAATCTCGTAATATTCAATGCGAATGTGTCTTTTGTCGCATTAGTCAAATACTTCAGATCCAGCTATACATAATTGGTGATCTGAACTCTCTCAGAACCAAAAACGCTTGGATTTCTGCGTCGGTGTAAGAAATATTTGAGTCCCGAACATATTGCCATTACATATAAACCATATATAAGACCTCTAATGGAGTACGACTCTCACAATTGGGCTGGAACCGAGATTGCCACCATTATACCCAATATTCGTGTATTTCCACTTAATACACGACTAGCTCCGTTGTTACACTCGCATTCTGTTGAATTTACATTTTGTCGGATGCTTAAATTTTGAGGAACATTTATGTAGCGTATTTTCTATGGAATCATCTTTCTGAAGATGTATTTCCTAAATGCCTCCAGGCATTAGGGTATCCACTTCCTAAGGAATAACTTTAATATTAAAAATAAAAAAAATTGTGCCCGAACTACATATATACTACATAATACTACATAAATATAATATCATCCGAACTGCGGAATCAATATTAATGTTTATGTACATCAGAGATATGTATTAAGCCTATTAATCATTATCACTATTATGTAATATCTTTCTGGTGCAATACAGTATCATCTTCCATGCACTATGTTATTTACAGTCACATTAAACTGGAAAACAAAATCAATTTATAGAATTCGATTTTGGAGGTAAACGGAACCAATAAAGTAATTCCTACTAAAACAGAATAAATGTACTTTATTTTCACTTATCAATGACAATCCAAAGATTCCTCTGTAAAAATCATATTTAAAATCACATATTTGACGGGGTCACGTTGAATGTTATTGACAAATTTAAATATTTGAGTTCAGTGATAAAATCTATAATTATTTTCAATATTGAATAAAGTCTTGGATCAAATATGGGTATCGATGTTCGGGGTTTTATGTGATAAGAAAAATGATATAAAGAGAAATGTTGACATATTCAAATTCGGTGTAAAATTTAAATATAAAATCAAAAACAATTATATTTTCGATAGATTCAAATGTTGCTTCAATCATAAATGTATAAACCTCATATAGTAGATTAAAATGGTATAAGGTGACATATTGAGACTTGAAACCTATAGGACAAATAAATAATAAATTGTGTATAAAGTGTGTGCTAATTCATTCAGTGCATTTATTATATCGGCCATATTTCTATAGAGTCAAAAACTATATCATATGGCTAAGAACACCAGAATCAATTCCATATTATATTGATATTCATTACATTTTTCAATAATATTACGCAATGTGTGCAGGTGATCGATAGTACTGAAATAAGTTCTAAATCCAGTCCGTTCTTGTAGCCCGATAAAAATAAAATTTATTTTGTAAGTCTTTAAGCAATTTTAGTAAATAGTTTGTACAACTGTGACAGCTAATAGGTTGATAATAGACCACACATTTTGTATATTTAAGTGAATACAGTATATTATTCCATTAATCTTGTATAGCCGAATTTTGAATACAGAAATTAAATAGGTGGCGAAACATGTTACTTAATCCTTTATACCATCTTCACTACTTGCTCTTCCCCATATTTCTTTTGTGATAGAGCTGCATATATTTCATATCGAATTATATCTGTATTTTAGACAGTATCAACAATAAAATCAAAGTTGAAATCTCAAATGTCTTTTGAAACATTGAATACGCACTATTTGGCAATCAGTTATTTCGAAGATAAAATACAAAAAATGACAATATGAAAGACAGAAAATTATGGAAAAATGGAAGCAGTAGTTCGCTGACCTTGAATTTAAGAATACGGTCAGGAAAAAGAGGATGTTGTTGTATAATATAATAGTTGAGATTGATAAATATATTTAATGAGTGTTTTAAAATATTAAATAAATTATTATTTATGTATAACGAATATGCTACCTTTGCAACAATTTGCAATGTTATTAGCCAATCTGGGAACAGTTACTACAATATAACTATGAATAATATTATGAACTATTATTGACAGAGAATATATAATCATATTGATTGTATGATGTCCCATGAAATGAAATATTATGGAAATTATGTTTATCACTCACGATGAACTGAATTTTCAATTGCTTCCAGGATATAGGCGATTACTATAATATTTGTGTCGCAATTTAAAATGATCTTGTGTATCGGCGTCCCATAATAGTTCATATAATATATTTAAGAAATTTATAATGGCTTTAATGAATCAAATTTATTATGTTCTTTGATTCTTATATTTCCTGTTGATAAAATCAGGCTTCGAGATACAAATTACAATGTGAAAATGAGATCAAATTCTAATATGATTTTCTTAGTATACACTAAATTTATATATACTATTCCATATAAGTTTATACAAAGCTAAATACTCTAATTACGTGTATGAGCGAGCATATTATCATTAATAATGTGATATAAATTAAATTGTACTTGGTTTTTTTTGTTTTTTAATTATAATTATGAATGTGTATATTAAGCATATATCATATATATTGTTCTGAATTAATACCAATTATACAAAACTACATCATCATAACATCCTCTTTCAGCTAAATGTTCTATATATACGAGCTGTGTATATTTTACATTAAAATATTTATCAAAAATGTGAAAAAAAAAAAAAAACTTTGCTCTAAATACACAATATTTTTTCATATGCAAAGTAATAAATGTTTTCCGTTTAAAAGATATGAAATTTTTGATGTGAAAAATAATAAGAAAAAAATAAAATAAAGTTATTTCCTTAGTTAATTCAATTAAATGATATAACAAGAAATAATCACTTAAATGAAATTCATTTTAATTGGTAATCATTATAGATGCACAGTGCGTCACAATATATATGATGTTAAATAAATTGCAATTTATAATACACATCAAGTTCAGTAAAGTATAAAATTGTATTGCGTAACCTCGAGATGACACACAGTTCCATTATGAAATATTCCATTCAATGACACTTCCATACAATCTCACACAAAATGTCCTGGTCCAACTTAATTTCAACTCATATGTATGTGCTTTATATTATATGATGACCTCAGTTCTTTATCGATACCATATATATTTTGTTAATATAATCATCCCTTAACTTCTTAGCAATTTGAATAGTAATATATAGTTAAACATCTTGCATCATGTATATGTTACAATTGATGGTGACGAATGTAATAGTGACTGAATAACATTCAATTTATCTTTTACCTTCAAATGGTTACTCAATCCATTTTTATATCTCTGATTTTTTTAAAGTAATTAGTACTACTACAAAGTCTCTTAATATACTTAAGTACTCTAATAATCGATTACTTTCCTTTTGTTTTTAATTACAGTGAAATGAAGTGGATAGGGTTGCAATTACTTGCAATAACTATTTTGCTTTGGGGAATTGCTGCAGAAAAGGTAATTTGTAATATTCGAATTTTTATATATGATTAAAACTTACATTATAACATACATTCATTCCATCTTTTACCAATATATGCCAAATCCCTAGCGTGTTTGTTAAGACTTCTGCAACAAGTTGAAAAATATCTCAACAACAAAATGTATAGGTACCTAAAAGATAGCATGCACGACTCTACTGGATCACTAAAATATATACTACTATGATTGATTCTGTATCTTTCAGTTGGAAAAAGTTTATTATGAGTTATAACATTTGATGTTAAATACATAAATAAAATAGCAAATTAACAAAATTTTGTATTTCCCTTCCCTATGTATCCATGGCTGTGGGCAGAATGATGATACATTTTTATATACGAATAAATTAATGTTGTTATAACAACCGTAGATAAACAAATACTGTAAACATATATTTTCAATTATTGATAATTCACTATATGGACTACATCCAGTTAAAAAGTTCAGTCATGACCATAATATTCACTGAAGTCACCTCAGATCCTTTTGAAATATACTATTTTCTGTTTTTTATTTTACTTAAATTTAAAATTGTAAACTATCTATCAAAAAGCTCTATTATAGGTCTTAGAGTTCTGGATTAGAGTCCCTACTATTAATATTTTACATTTAATAGGACACATTTCTTATTATATTGCATATGTGTTTACTTTTAATGATACACGAGATCATCTATATATATTCTTGTACGATATGCATTCTTGATATAAGGAGAGTTTGTTCTAGCATCCCAAGTATTGTTATATCTAATCATTGTTATTAATTGTTATTATTGCATCCATATAACTTGTGTCCTTTTAATTTATTGTTCTGAATGATGGATTATTTTGAACATTATATCACATTATCGCATTACTCGAATAGAATTTATGAATCCACATCATCCCAATTATCTTGTTTATTTATTGACTGGTTTCACATCTGAAACATTTAAATATACTTTGGAGTTGAATCAACAATTAGAAATAATTTGGAACAAAAAAATCACTTATATATAATCAAAATATACATGTGATTTCAAAATATCAGTCTCTAATCACATTTAAAACAAATCAGGGACATATATGTACAATCAACATCCATAATTTCAGTATAGAATACGCAATAAATTGAAATAAATGTTATACATAAATCAGAATCTTAGCCTATTTTTTTTTTATGATTTATGTGTATAATTGAAAATATTCTAAGAACAGATACGATACGACACAATATATTTTTCTGTTATCAATAATTTGACCTATTACAAATTATTATCAAAAATATATAATTTTAACATTACATCTTTCCATATATTTATTATAGGATTTTGCAGATATATCAGATGATTTTAATTTAGAAGATGATTTCGATTTGGAAGCTGACGAAGCCCTATTGAGGGAAATTGAAAATAAGCACTTGGTAAGCATAGCAATATGGTCGTTTTTTTTTTTATACAAACATTTTAGGATTAACATAAAGTATATAATTAGTATATTTGTATTAGTATTAGTATATAACATAAAACAGAGGGTGGCGAATGGAGTAATGACCGCTGACCAATGAAAAAACGATCACAATTTATGTCAATTGTATGACATGTGATCGTGAGCAAAAAATTGGTTTAATGTCTTGTTTGTTATGGAATTTATAGGTAATATCCGACTATTCATTATAATGCTAGTGATCTCAGTCAATGAGTTTTTCCAAGACCTTCGATAAAATTGAGCTAATGGCTATGTATAGTTGAATCAAATATTGAAATTGGAAATAGGCAGGACATTTGCTACCTTCCATAAAATTGGAAAGTTGGCCAGAAGCCACATATATGTATTGATGTGATAGCGATAATGAACACACACATTTACGCAGAACTATAGCCAGAACACTATCACGTACCTTGTGAATGTCATGATTTTTTAAGAATTCATATATATGGTAATATGGTTCTTAATTGAATATAAAAGATTTTCGTGTTGGATTCGCTCCTAACAAGTGATGAGTTATTTGAGAAAATTGTAAACATTTTTAATTTTTCTATATAACTTGTTGCAACATTGGAATTGTCATTGGAATCAATCAGTATAGGTATGGATGATTTAATAAAGTTGTTGCCTAAAGCACCGACAAATGGTCAAAACTCTTGCTGCCTGTACCGAAACATAAAATTTTCTATAATGTAATTTTTTGTTGGCATAGATGGTTGTGCCGAACCAATTATGTCTCCATCATATATTAACCTTCAATTCAGTTTGTTTTGAGTTGCAGATTAACGCGTATCGCGCGTCGTAAAACGCTATATGTGTAGGAGTTGAAAAAATGAGAATATATGAATTTTTGAATATCATTACTTTAACCATTGGTAGTACATACAAGTACAGAAAATGTTTTTCTTTAAATTTTAGGCTGCTGATTTAGCTAGGGAAAATGATTTGGCATCTCAAATTGCATCCGATGTTGCCCAAGAAATGGCAAAATCAAATTCACATGCTCCAGTAGAGGGTAAGTTCTTATTTTGCATAAGCCATTGCATGACTAATATAATTCACATCAAGTAATTTAAGCAAATAGAAATAAATGGCTAACCTCCTGTTATAATTTGTGTGTGTCGCGAGTCCATGTGACTATAATCTTGACATATAAGTAGTCGTAGATTATACGGTGCAGTCGGTGTCACAAGAATTGACCGAATTCTTGTAAAACAGAAGTTAACCGTTCACCATTCACATGTATGAGATCGTTTCCACTATAATCATTTTGGGTTCTGATGCATCGTCATCTGTAAAAATGAGAATAATCTCATAATTTATTATTTTCTCCATTACATTTTTTTCTTGTACAATAAAGGATTTTTTTTGTAATTGAATTGGGTTTTGAATAATATCAGAATCAGATGGATAGAATTTTATTTGTTATTGTATAAAATTTGTCGTCTACTAACAAAACATGACTGAATGCCCGGCCTATCGTTAGACATTATGGGCAAGAAAACCTATCATGATCTATGATATTCCATTAATTACACAAACAAAAGTCTATACGAGTATAATAAAATTGATTTGCTTAAAATTTTATCATCATCTGGACGATTGGTTATGGGTCGTTCAATTCAACCTAGATCAAAACGAATAGAGTTATTATAATAGATTGTTTACATTTATATTCAAATGTAAAATTTATACATTTACTACATTTATAGTTGATCCATGCTCAAAAATTCATTGTGGCGCCGGAAGAGTTTGTCAAGCTGATGGAAAAGAAGCATCATGCGTATGCATACCAGAGTGTCCAGAAGAGATTGATCCACGTCGCAAAGTAAAAATTATAAATTATTTGCAA
>JANSTX010054404.1:0-11030 GCA_027564355.1 Penthetria funebris | reverse complement strand
TCTGTATACGATCTAATTTTACAGTCCAACATTCAGAACCGTGGAAGTCATTGCTGGTCATACAACAGTTTCATACACCTTTCCCTCTATCTTGGTGGCATTTTTTGTCCACATAAAACTCCCAGACACTGATCTTCACTTGGATTCAATCGCACTTTATTCGATGCAGAATATCATAATCGATTGTTGTGATAAGTGATCCCAAATATTTGAACGTTTTTGAAAACGGAAATTGGATAACCGTTCAATATGATCGTAGCGATTGATTACCATTAAATGGAAAATACATGTACTCTGTTTTAGTGTAACTCATATGCAATCCGTTAGCCTTCATTATCGAATTCCACAGATTTATTTTGGATTCCAGTTCTTATTAACACTATGTCATCTGTAACATAGTTCACTGAAGAGGATCCTTTATTGTACCAGACAGAAATTGCATGTAGTTAAATAAAGATTAATGGACTTAATGCAATTTGTTCGGATTTTAGTTTTAGGAACAGTACTCTATCAAATGCCTTGTCAAAAATCTATGAATGTCATATGGAGCTCTTTCTTTGTATCTCTGTATTTTTTCAATCACCATACGAAGTAAACTGAAATATTAATTAGATCACGAAGTCTTGTGTTCAAAATTCTTGCCCATATTTTTAAGGTGTATAAATTAAGTTTGATTTCTCTGTATATCTTTTTTATTTTTATAAAATGGTAAGAGATAGCTTCGTCTCCATGAATTTAGCTACCGCTTTTTTTTTGCTTTGCGTTTTGCTATTTTTTTTATACATTTCGAAATTGTCACACAAATGTACATTTAAAATATTAGTATCAAGCCTTCAACGATACAAAATTCTACATTGCGAATCACAATATTTATAGTGGAAAATGTGATCGACTTACAAATCTTAGTTTTGTCTTTCGAACATTAATTTAGAGTTCCATTACTCAACTACTTTTTTTTACCGTTATTTACAATACGTTTACATTGTTTGTTGTTATAATTCAATTGAGTGATCCGTTCCAAAGTACCTTCGAATTGTTTACATGCCATATGATAACTTATTTTATGTTATTGTGAAGCATATGAATATTCATATGCATCAATTTAGACGGTTTTCCATAACTTTCTAAAATTGTTCACATCATTATATACCACGATAGTATTGCAACATTCGATATAGTCATTGATCGTGGCCTGACGTTTAAAGTCGAACAAATAACATTAGTCATTCAATCGACTGCTCAACACAATAATCCGTATCCGTAATGTATGCATTTGGTATGTACAAGATCTACCAGCCATGAAATCTTTTCAATGAACAGGTTGCAAAACTGTAGCGATCCTGTTGTGCACGATAATACCTATAACTTTGTTTATCGCATTCAGCAAGGTAAGACGATAACAGTTCTCCGTCACATTCACAAGTTACCCGATTTTCGGCAACTTAATTAGCAACCCATTTTCCCACAAGGTTGGAATATCATAAGACTACCAAATATCACTAATAATGACATCAAATCGTGATTACATATTTTGTTGTTTGTTACAAAAAATGTGTTAACATAGAAAATTAATAAAATAAAAGAATAAGTGACTGGAATGATGATAGCACTCGGCAATGACTGAACATTAAAGAACATTTTCTGAATGTTCGTTCGAGTCAGTATTATGTTTAAATTTTTTTTAATGAGTCAAACTCAGATAAAAAAATAAGAAAATACCTCAAAGAAGTCTTCACTTCCATTTACAGTACATTAGTAATTTCAAAATACCAATAACTTAACTCACCAATTTTGGATCATGTTTCCATTCACCATCAACACAAAATTTATATTGATGATCACCTTCGGGTAAATCAATAATTGTAACAAAATCACCATGACTTCTGACCATTGGTAATGCCTTCCATTCAGAAAATGTACCACTAATGTATACTTGTTTTCCACCACCATCCCATTTGAAAACGGTAGGCAATGCAGGTTTCGTTGTTGCCAATTCGTTTTTACCACTCTCGTCCAATGTATGGGCACGTTGACGCGGTTCTACAACAAATTCCGGTTCTGTGGTTACTGGTTTTGTATAATACGGTAATTCTTCTTCCTCATTCGATCCACCCGAACCTTGTTGCAATATTAATCGACTGTCTGGTTTCTTTTCGAAAACAAAAGCATGTCCCTCCTTATTCGGAGAACCTGGTAAAATATCACTTGAATTTGACTTATGTCGTTCCCTTGGTATATTACTGCCAGCATTTCCCATTGTTAAAATTAAAAATTGAAAATATTATCGCAGAAAAAGAAAACGAAAAAAACGAAAAGAAAAACACACAATAAAAAAAAGTGATGAGTAAAATTAAATTTTTCTTTTTTTATTTTTCTTATATTTCTTTATTTCAATTATTTATTGAACAAAAAAAAAAACGAAAATTAAAAATATACAAATATGTCAAATTGTGGAAAATTTTACACTGTTAATTTTAACAATAAAAATTTATAAATATTCACAAGTACAAATAATTTGTTATTTTGTAGTATTTAAAAAAAAAAATGAATAGCGTAAATTTTATGCGTTACATGACATTTGGATATGAAGGTGATGTTGTTGGCAGTTTTAGGTGATAAATGCCGGATCCTTTTAATATTATTTATAAAGACAAAAAAAAAAAATGAAAATGAATAAACGGACAAGAATTAAAAAATAATTTTAAAACAAAACGAACACATCCCATTTTCCACAACCATAAAAGTACCAGATTAAGAAAAATCATTGTAAATTCGTTTTATTATTTGACAGTTCTTTTAACCCATATTCTTATTTTGTACGGTGTGTTGTGTTTAATATATTTTCATTATTTTTTTATTTTGTGTATTAATAAAAACTTTTCATAAATAAAATATTAAACTATTTTCATTAAAATAAGTGTGATAATAAATTAAATGCCGTAATGAAAATTAAAATCAAAAGTAAGTATATATAATGAAATGGTAATGACTTTATTTTCAATAACAAAAACAATACAAAAAAAAAAAAAAAAAAAATTAGTAGACAAAAAACTTCAGAATGTTCCAAAAGGTATATTGATTTTTGCCCAGTCTTAAAATCTAGAGTAAAGTCATTACCTAATTTCCAATTTTTCTTCAATTTTTTTTTTTTGTTATTTTTTATTTATTAAAAATCAATTTACTAACTACATAATTCCATTTTTAGATTGGATGGGTGTTTCGACCTGGAGATGGGTTGCTAATGATGAAAATTGTGGTATTTGTCGTATGGCCTTTGAAAGTTGCTGCAACGAATGTAATCTTCCCGGTGATGATTGTCCACTTGTTTGGGGCGCATGTTCTCATTGCTTTCATATGCATTGCATTATGAAATGGTTAAACTCACAACAATTATCACAATTATGCCCAATGTGCCGACAAATTTGGAAATTCAATGAAAAATAGAAACAACAAAATTGAGAATTTTTTTATATTCAACATTTTCCTTTTATAAAACAGCATTTATTAATTTAAAAAAAAAAAAAGGATGTTCTTTTTTTTAACATTTAGTATATATTTCTAAGGAGTGATAATTAAATAAATAACAAAAGAAAATTATGCGAAAACTTTAAATTGATTAAAAACAAATAATTAATTAACAAAAAGAAACATTTTTATAATATACTTTTAAATTTGTCATGTGTACTGTAAAACACTAAGTGCTTTTTTTAATTTTGTTTGGGAAACATATAAATATTAGGTGAGTAAATTTTATTGATTACATAATTTTTTTTTTATTTTAATGTAAATTATTAACATATTTATATTTATTATTATGTAAGAATCTTAGTATTGATATAATTGGCAAAGTGCCATAATAACTTCATTAAGTGATATTTATTTCACTCTAGCATTAAATGGTAAAATGGTTTTGTGGATATACAGGAAATATTTTCGGAAGAAAACATCATACATTTTAAAACTATAAAATTGTATCTTTTTATCGTTGACAACTAAAGAACATTTTTTTTTTTTTTTTTGTATTTAAAAGTAATTTTATAATCAATTGGAATAATCAAATAATTTATAGATAAGATGTTCATTAATCTTACTTTAACTCTTAGCGATTAAGACGAATTTAATATTTCTATCATCTTAACAATATAACATAATTATATTTTTGTCATAAATATTACAGATGAAGATTGACAATATAATCTATATTATTATTTCTAGGATAAAAATTTATAAACATCGTACTGACAAATATGCCATTTTACAGATTGAATGATTACATAGTTATGTAGTCTTCATTTTTACGGAATTATTAACCGACATATATTTGAATTTGATGGATAGACATTGTGCAAGGTCATGCGACTACTAACCGGTGCTAGTAGACCAAGGGATGAATGTAGTAATAGATTATATAATAACAACGGTTTATTAACTCTTTACCATCAGCAATCCAATTCTGACTCAGAATTTGTATATAACACTGAACAAAACCATGATTGAATATACGAATATATCTCAATATCTATCTTCAAACTATGTTAGTTGTATCATCAATACGACGTAAATCCGTTGAAAAAATGTTGATTGAACTCACGTAAGCCATTATCACCACTATTGTAATTCCACCTAGCTATAGGAGGGCTACATGAGCTTATATACATCACTTTCCTTTTCCTCTAATTAAACTATCTTTGTACTTCCGCCAACATAAATCGATATCTAACTAAACCTTATGATAGACTGCATATGTATGTCCAAAATCACCACACCAATACAAAAATTCATCAAAACATTTTAAATGTCGCAATGGAAAGATAGCGAATCTCCGAATCCCTGCCTTTCAATCGTCTCCATCTATGACTCTTTTGTTTAGTTCTACGACTCTAGTATTCCATTCCCTATAATTCACCCATATTCATACATTCATTTTTTAAAAATAATATTTTTGAATTACATTGACATTTCCTAAATTTACTATAATCACTTCTGTATCTCTATCAATATGATTATGTTGGTAATTGTATTGAAAATTTGAATAAATAGGATATCCATTAATGAACAATATGATTTTTGCCATGATAGATAATCCCGTGAAGTATTATCGATTACTACTCCCTGTTTGGTCATAATTTTAGAACATGATATACCTTGAAATTTGATCCGTTTTTTAGTATAATATATTAATATTCAAATTAGCATCTATGATGTATTTCATAACATATTCAGAAAGATTAATGACTGGGTAATATTGTTTATATACAAGGTGGTGTAAAATGAACGTTATGGTTTGAATTCTTTATAGTTTTTTTTTTTCATTTAAACAATACTGGGTTTTTTAACGGTACAATCTATAAAATATTGAAAAAATGAAACATTCAGGAGCGCAGATCAATTGAAATCTTTTGTGCGCGAAATAATGCTTTCACAAAAGATATTCCATAACAGTACCATTTGAGGCCCTAGGAGCATGTGGAACAACAGAGTTGAATAGATTTTTCACAACTGATCAATCATCTTTTAAGACATTACACTTGAGTGGTCGTAATTGTCAGTAATGAATTGCTCTTATATTATCCGTTGCCTATATTCTGTAGTTTTGCTTCTTTATGAATCCATTTAATTGGAAATGAGTTTCATAGCTCATTATTAAATTTTGAAAAATATTAAAGATGTTCTTTTGTTTTTTTTTTTTTTTTGCCGAAAATAAATGGTATACTCAAATGATTTCTGGCAGTCGGTCGGCTTCAATTCTTGCTCAAGTTGAACTTTATATGGGAACATATTTATTATACCAAAAATTTTCCCTTTCTGAAAGCTGATGTTCATGTTCTATAACAAATGCAAGAAGCATTAATGTTTCCAGAAATAATAATAAACTTATTCACATAAATAATTTAAAATATCTCGACAGTAGATTCACTAATCAATCATTTATTCGAGCTATGAATGAAGATCATTTGGTATTTGACGAAACCATTTCCAATGAGTGTTTAGTATCTACATTAGCTTGATAAACTGTATGACAATGATGGTATATTGACTCATTAAACATTAATGGGCGGTGACCGATGCTGGCCTCATAATATCAAATAAAATCATGGATTGCGAACTATAAGGATCTATAAAAATAATACTAACATTGTTAGTATGATTGGAAATATTGCTAGTGTAAAGATGAAAGAACCATAAATGCTTGGTAGGGTCAACTCCATTTATGCTACTATTTTTATTAATTAAGTTCTCAGTATAACTGTTGATATCGGTAAAATGTGTATTTTATTACTACATTTTCCCTGAATCAATACATTGTGATTTTAGGGATTTTTTTTTTTCAGAAACATACCTGATTCATTCATCGTCTACCCCATTCATTCCCCTTCATTTCATATTAAATTAAACAATATTTCAATATTCTTAAATTTAATGTGAGCATCATCAGAACATAAAAAGATCTTATATATTATATACTCATCTTAGATTCGGTATGTGAATGGTGACTGAATGACGATGATATTTGATGAGGTCAAATAAATCGACTTGAAGATCATATCTTTAATCACGATAATAGTGCACAGATTGGTTAATGTTTGAAACAGAAGCGGTACACATTTTCAAATGGATCAAATTGCACCTTGCATTACACTGAATGAGGTTTGGCAGTCAACAAGAATTTAAAAAAAAAGAAGTTCTTTATTGACTTCACATTCATTCCATTTCGACATATTGGGAAGTAAAATATTGGTTACTTATTTATCAATTTGTTATGAACATATTCGCCTGATTTTAATCACTTTAATTCTTAAGGCAGTAGATTTAGCTGCACGTAATTTGATAATGAAATGAAACTTTCATTAGTCGTTTAAGTCATTTTAATTATATAAATGTCTACTATAATAAGCTTAAACGAAGAACATTTACAATTCACGTATACTATAGCTACGAGTATATAAAGAAACAAGAAATAAAATTAAAGGGAAATTCTTTACTATAGGGACATTAATTTATAGTATCCTTTTTTTTTTTGTTACCCATTGCTTATTCATGAATTTTCCTTAATTATGGTGGGCAAGAAAGAATTATTTTTATAACTTTTTTTTTGCATTTCTTTGAGATATATACAAATGGCAAAACATTGTCTTTATGATGAAAACGATGTTCTTATGTAAATGTATATAAAGCTATTAATTTGGAAATATTTTCAAAATGAACAACTTATTATATAGGACTAGTTTTCGCAACAATAGTTTTTAAATAAAATTAATTACTCTCATTTTATTCGAAAAACTTGTGAAAGTTTCTTTTCCTTAAAGCAAAATGTCTTTTTGCTAGTGGTTTTCATTCAATAATTCTACACGATTATATGAGCAAATATTTTCTCCCTAATGTATATTATATACAAAAATAGCACCCTTAAGAAAAGTTTAACTAACTTCTATGAATGAGATTGTTTTAGAACTTGAAAAGTAATTTAAAATCGTAATTGAATAACGAATTCAATTTGTAAACTGAGTTTTTAAATGACATTAAAATTTTTACAATGATATTAATGTAACATTTTAATTTTGGTTTTAATTGTTGTTTTTCAGTTTATTTTGTATTTATAATAATTACGAATGATTGGGGTTTTATTAACTGGACAGTATATTTAGCTTCTTCTTCCTTGCCTTATTTCTTATTCGGGGTTGACCCTTCTATTTCTCACTATCTATTTTTTTACATGTTTCTGTTTTGTGTATCATCATTTTTGGATTGATTTTACCGCTGGTTGTGCTAACTGACACGAGCTAAATGTTACACAATTAGTTCAGGTGCTATTGCTGCAATTATATATAGTTCAGAAACAGATTGAGATATTAATACCTGCTAAAAAGAGATCTCTAGGAGCAGGAAATATGTACACTAAATAAAACTACATGTATGATAACTGAGAAACTTGTGTATTAAAAAGAAATCCCAATTCGATAGTTTACCCATATAAAAGAATTGCACATCTAGTTAGTAGTAGTTGTGTTTATGGTACTCCAAGTAATCAGAGTATTCAGTGATTCAAACATTTTACTACATATTGTGGTTTTGAAATTTTGATGGTTAACACAGATGCAATATCCCACTTGTTCAATGCGACTTCGGTAGTTTGTGGTAGTACCCAATGTGGTTTAACATTATATACAATAATATGTGTTTCACGATAGTTACTCAAAACCAGGTTTTTCATCATCGTAGATATATTGAGAAACTGCGTTTCCACATTTATAGAATTCAGCTATAAGTTGAAAAAATTATAACATTAGTTACTGGATCATTAGAAGTGTTATTAACCTATTAATGTTACAGTATTTCAAAATAGTAAATAAAATTCATGTGATGATTTAAAAAATTCAATGTAACAACTTCATAGACATGACACAAATATATCTGGATTCAGAGATCTAGTGACATTTTTACTGAGACTATTGTTACTTAATAAAAAAAGTACATTTTAAAGAGTTCGTAATGGTGGTTAGTGGTTCTGTGTAATAATTTGATAAGTTACCATTATCTAAATTAATTCTAGACCAAATGACATCCAATGTAACTTCCTACCTTAACGTAATACCAAATCTCCAGTTTGGCGTTACGACAGCAACAAATCCAGAAATGAAACCGTTATAATTCAATAATCTAAGTGCTTCAAACATGAATAATGTATTTATTATAATGATAGGGTCAAATGATTCTGACCAGGAAATAAAGTAAAGTAGCATATCGGTGAAAACAATATTTATTATATTCTAATTTGAGAAAAAAGCTGAAACAAAACAAGACATTGTTGGTACAAATAACATCTTATGGTCTTTGGAAATTATTTGTGGGCGGTATTGATTATGAATTTATTTTTTAACATTTTTATAAACATAAATGATATATTCATAATTTCTCAAAACTATCGAGGAATCAAACTTGCTTCACTACTTAAAAATAACAAAAATAATATATACTGAGATTTAAATAAATATTCAGCAAATCAATGTCGTTTCGTAAATGCTGGTCATCTTCATTTGAATAATTAATTACAGTGGTGCTTAATCATCAGTTACCTACCGCCGGTCAGAGACAGAAATTTGACATAAATTGTGGTCTAGGTACCTGTGATTCCACGTAGAGATAATTGCATTACATTTGCAAATTCTTATGGTATTCTGCAACTGTTATATTTTTTTTTTTACATCTTAGAGTACACTTGTTACGTAGGCTATTGACCCTTTATATATTATTTTTTTTTGTATACTGTACTCAGAATGTGTGAACCGTTTCGTGTGTGGCGTTACAAAATACTCGTCTGTAATCACTAATCACATACTTTGCTCCCTCGCTGGGTAACAAACTATTTCATATTGTCGTTTTAGGTTAAAATAGTTGTTCGATAATAAGATAGTTTGATGTTTGGTTAAAACTCAATTATTTGTGGAAAATTAAGTCTTTCCACATCTTTGCTTTTTAACTCTGCCCTTGGCCACACATGAAAAAAAAGTAAGTTTACGCGATTATTTACGCGATTATCATCTATTAATTGGAAGAGAATAAATTAATCTACAATTGCAAAGACATACGAAATATATTATTTTAACCGCAATACAGTCATTGGGAAAGAGATTTGTCAAAACTGAGTTAAATCACAAAGTGATAAATTTATTGAAATAAATTTTGTATAAAATGCGATCCGAACTCAGGTCTACCGTCATGCTGGTCTAGTGGCTTTACCACTATGTTATCACGACACCACCTACAAATCATAGTGGCTATCAAGAGGATGTGTATATAAATAATACTAGCACAAACCAAATTGATCTGTTAAATAAAATTTACATGTGGAGTTCGATATTGTAGACAAAACAAAAAATTCAGACTTTAAATTTATTGGTTGGATTGATCGAAAATCAGGGATATTAAGAATAAGAATAGGAAAAGAAATTAGTGGGTACGAACTAATTTTAATACAAATACTATTATGTTAATTTGTTTACTATCACGTATATATTGTGTCATCCATGACTCCATAATGATTGTTTAGTTTCATTGAATGAATTTAATAATTACCTTAACAAATTAGTAGTATTATTAATTAAGTTCTTTAATTAATAATAATAATATTTGATAATATTTTATACAACCAAATAATAATATAGTAAATGATGTACAATAATATGGTCATCAATCTACGAGGCGTAAATTTCATTTTATAATAATCACGTAATAGTTTGTTGTTTTTTTTCCGATTGTTGTATAGAAGAATCAATTTTAATCAAAATTATGTACAGAAATACCAAGTATATTAACATAATCTCTTTTATTTTTTGTTAAATTAAATTAGTGAAAGTTTCTGAACAGTTCTAAATAGTTCGTTTTTAGTCATTTTATATAAATGTATACCAATATACATATGGAAGTAAATTTTAATCAAAATAACTCTTCATATATGAATTCACCCACTCAATTCCCTGGTCAATCAAAATAATATATTATTATTATTGTAATTTAAATTTTATATTATAATATTAATTTTCATTTATAAAAATTAATGATACAAAATAAGTAATAAAGTGAATATAAAAATTCATAAAGGTTTAATAATAAATAGACGCATTTATAGTACGAGCTTCAATGTACTACATAATATTACATATATTATTTAAATTAAATTATAAAATTAATATAATTATAACTTCTTGCACCTACATTATATAGATTTCTCTTTGACAGGATTAATTTAATACTAAAACATGTATGACTATGACAGTTGTTTGGCCAAACGATGTATCTAGCAGCTGACAGGTTCTGTTGAACGACACAGGTGATAAAGAATATATACTCTTCAATATCACCTACTAAAACTTCCTAAGTCAACCAAATATCGATCTATCAGAAATAATTTTAATAATATCATCATCAATTTAACATGTACGTCGACAAGGGTTTAAATGATGACATTACGGTGTTAATTTGCCGTTTTCAATACACAGGTAACGTCAATCTTCTTCTTCTTCTTCTTCTTC